>CANNZV010002219.1:0-108396 GCA_947561585.1 Caprella mutica
GCCCCCCCGGTCATAAGCCCCCCCGGTCAAGAGCCCCCCCGGTCATGAGCCCCCCTAGGTCATAAGCCCCCCCGGTCAAGAGCCCCCCCCGGTCATGAGCCCCCCCGGTCACGAGCCCCCCTGTTTTTAAATCCTTATTTACCTATATTATTTAATCCTTATTGACACTTTTGTAGTTCATTACTGATTAGACATAAAATATATGTATATCGGGGGGCGTGCCGCCCCCCGAACCCCCTTGCCAGGTCATTAAACAATCATGAAGTGTGCAGTACAACAATCTAGCGGATACAACAAACTACATTAGCAACTCTCAGTTACTTCTATCTAAGTAGTTCTTCATTTGTTTAACTAGGTAAATAAGGATTAAAAAAACATGGAGGGGGGGCTCGTGACCGGGGGGGCTTATGACCTAGGGGGGCTCGTGACCGGGGGGGCTCATGACCGGGGGGCTCATGACCGGGGGGGCTCTTGACCGTACCCCTAGTTTAGTGTGGCTCGTCCTAAAGGTTCATATCACTTCGACTTCAAAAAAGTGTTTATGTTCCTATTGTTACTAAAATTTGTGAAAGTTAAAACGGTTGGAGCTATATTGCTCTTCTTACTATTGTATTCGTATTATTTGTTGGTTTCGTACCTATTTGTTGAAGACATTACTCGGTATTACCGTTATATGGTATACCTCTTGAAGTAAAACCAAAAGTGCATGGCACAAAAATTTCAAGGTAGTATACGGTTTAGGGTGCCACATCTGGAATATATCTTTAGTGTAAGCGGCTCTCTCTTGACTGAATTATTTTATGTTCCTTTAATTGTAGAATCCCCATAAGCTCCTTGCTATCATTCTGCCGTAATTAGATGACTGAACCCTAACTCCTGTGTATTTGCTGCTCTACTGAATTTAGTGTGCAATTTATTTATTTGTGTGTAAATTCCTTGAGTATAAGCTGTGGACATCTTAATATCTGAGCCTCCGTCATGTTAATTAATTATTAACCTTTCCATTCTAGGTCTACTCCAATAAAAGCAGCTTCAAATTATTCACTTATTTGTAATCATTTACTTTCCTTATCAATAACCTAAACTAGTAGATTATAATTAGTTTGAAACTAGCAATTCTCTTGACTTAAAAACTAACAAGATCAGTTCAATGGGGATTCAGTACAAATGGGCCCACCTGTTGTCTGAGCGGGATCGATCCTCTCATTAATAATAATAACATTGTGCATGCCTACTGCATGATGTATGACTACAGCAAGATGTATGACTATAGCATGATGTATGACTATAGCATGATGTATGACTATAGCATGATGTATGACTATAGCATGATGTATGACTATAGCATGATGTATGACTACAGCATGATGTATGACTACAGCATGATGTATGACTACAGCATGATGTATGCCTATTGCATGATGTATGACTACAGCATGATGCATGACTACAGCATGATGTATGACATGAAATTTGGTTTGTGTACATACAGTAGCGAGCATAAGTTAAGGGACAGTAAGAAAAGTTCAACATTTTCGTTTATTGCAAAAGAACTAGGCAACGAAAATACGTGAAATTTAACAACAATAAAGGTACACATACTGTGGGTATGTGGTAGAAATATTAGCAAAATCAAACAAATTTTTACCAAAATATTTAACTATGGCCATCAGAGGACGAAAAAGACACTGAGCAAAAGTTAAGGGACAGTTATTTATAAACGGGTATAAACTGAATAATCTTGGTTTGAAAGACTGTTTCAATATATTAAATTGTTACTAAAGGTCATCAAATTATTGGAACAAAACTATCGCCGCCATTACACCTGCTACTCAGAAAAAAGTATCATATAAAGATCTAAGAGTGTTGTGCATCACAATGTTAATCCTTTTTAAAGAGTGTGCTTCAATTATTACAAAACGAGAATCAGAAAGACCATCAAAAACTACCCCCAGAAAAGATCGTGCCATGGTGAGACTGTGCATAAAGGACTGTTTCAAGACTACTGCAGGTATTTTTCGCAAAATGAGTGAAACGCATAATCTCAATGTGTCCAGATTCAAAGTTAATAGAAGTTTGAACAAAGTAGGATTAAAAGCCTGTATGCTGTATCGAAGCCTGTGATATCGAAAAAGAACCAAACTTTAAGGCTGCAGTTTGCCAAGGAGCATGTCGTTTTGTCGAAGGAGCAGTGGTCCATGGTTGATTTCAGCGACGAATCTGTGATCGGAAGTAACAGCAGAAAGCACGTTCGAGGTAATGTAGGTGAAGACCTGTACCTTGAGTTCGTTAAGCAAACTGTGAAACTTAAAGACGACAGCATGATGGTCTGGGGCATCATCTCTGCAGCGGGAACAGGCCCAATTGTTCGTGTGCATAGAGTGGTCAATGCTGCAGTGTATACGAAACTTCTCATCCACCATTGCATTCCATATTCGCAACCATTTGATACTCAACCACGCATTTTGATGCATGAAAATTCTCCTTCTCACACGGCTAAATCTGTGAAAGCATACATAGAAAGTAAATGAGTTTCTCTTATAAGCTGGCCTGCTCAGAGCCCCGAATTGAACCCAATTGAAAACATTTGGAAGGTAATTGGTGATGGTGCTCAAGAACGCAATCCCAAAAAATTAGGATTAACTGTGGTGATTCCTGAAAGAAGAGTGACAGAAGATAACTCCATGATTCTGCTAAAAATTTGTTGATTCCTGTAATAATCGATGCAACGAGGTCATCAAAAATAAAAGACTCTTTACAAAATTTTAATTTTCTATATCTAATTAGCCAATGGTTATTGCAATAACAACTGTTCCTTAACTTTTGTTCGGTGTTCTTTTTGGTCTCTGATGGCAATTGTTGAATATTTAAGTAAATATTTGTTCCATTTTGCTAATATTTGTAGCAAACACTCACAGTATGTGTATCTTTATTGTTGTTAAGTTTCGCGTATTTTCGTTGACTAGTTTCTTTGCAATAAACACAAATATTCAACTTTTTTCACTGTCCCTTAACTTATGCTTGCTACTGCACTTAGCTATCTTGGTGTGACCTTGCACTTGAGTTGGATCCCCACATAGTCAACAAGTCTGCGAAAGCTAATTTACTAAGTAGACTATCAATTGGACAGACATGGGGTTTTCCCCAAAGGTCATGATGTTGATTTTCACTACCATGATCCGACCTATCATGAGCTATGTGGTTACTGTGGAGATGGTGGGTATAGAGAAGGTGGGTATGGGTATGGAGACGGTGGGTATGGAGACTGTGGGTATGGAGACTGTGGGTATGGAGACTGTGGGTATGGAGACGTTGGGTATGGAGACGTTGGGTATGGAGACGTTGGGTATGGAGACTCTGACTTGCGACCTGAAGCTGTCTTTATTGCATTGGAAGGCTTGTATTGCCTTTCATCAGTTCTCTGGTACGCCCACAGCCTCACTAGAGATACTCCTTGGACTGCCACCTTCAACCTCTTTTTTCGAAGGAATAGCAGTGACAGGATTCTACCAATTGAATGGGGTGGATGATTGGATCTGTGGGGAGGTGATTACATCAGAAACACTTTGGCGCACCAGAGCCCTGTGTTTTAGCCTTCCCAGGAGATCTAAGCACCCTTCCATTAAATATACAAGCGAAATTTAAGATGACTACTGAGGTGTCCGACCACACAGTGGAAGTCTCAGCTGTGGCCTGTTTTACAGATGGCTCAAACCTTGACAGTTGCAGAACGGTAACAGGAGTTCACTCCCCTGGTGGGAATAATAACGACATAGTGGAATATGTAAGCCTGAAGGTATCACTCTTCCGGTTTCCAGGTAGAGATATTGGTGATCACTCTGGCAGCAGAGAGACTGGCCATCATCATATCCAAGAAACCTGATGTGGAAATAGTTAATATTATAATAATCCCGACAGCCTAGCGGCCATAAAAACAGTGATCAGTTTGAAGACGAGGACCACACAGTGAATTGATGTGTGAACGACCTGAACTCACTGGGGCACCTGACTTATGTCATCTTTCAGATGGTTAAGCTACCATTGGCAACAAAACTGCTGATTCTTAAGCCCCGTCCAGACGGTCAAAATTTTTTAGAGAAGTGCATGGATTGCAGTTATGAAATTAGACATGATGAACGGTTTTACTGTATCTTTTAATTATATACCTCCTTTAATATTTTGCATTAGTTAATGAGTTATGAGTATTTAATACATGGAACTGAAATAACAGTGTACTAACAAGACTAAATGTTCGGAAAGGTAAGAAAGAGAATGAAATAATTACAATAGAGGTAAATATTAATGATTTATGGTTTTATTATGAGTTCGAAAATGTGGAACAGTCTGATACCATGGACGTTTTTACGTTTAAATAAATAAAGGCAACACTAAAAAGTACCAATATCTAGCTAATTCTTTTATAACATAATTCATTATCAATCACTTTGTTAGTAGTATATTATGTATTATGGGGGAAAGAATAAACGAGGTCACTTTTACTTACTCCTCCTTTTGCTAATATTTTGAGATTTGACAACGTTGCATAAAATAAGCACCTCCCACACGTAGTAAGAAAAAAGATGCCAATTAGTGAATAGTAAATGACTATATAGATACCAATTAGTGATTTTTTTGAATATTCAAAAACAATTCCAGTTAAATAATGTCGAATACGAAATTTTCCTTTCGATTAAAGTTAGCATTACTATTAAGCCAGTAATAACAATATGACATGAATTTTAATTTCTTCAACAATTCTTTCAAAATCTAAGAAAAAATTCGTATCATTCATTATATTATATGTTTTACAACATTTAACTTAAGCTAAATAGCGCTTAGCGTATTTGCCTAACATAACTTCGAGATTATCTAAACTCTAAAGTATTATACCTTTAAACAGTAATTAGGAATAATTCCTTCGATCAAACTATTTTGCATCGCAAACCTAACGAAATATGGAGAAAAAGATGGAAAAGTTTTAACTGTATCATTGCAGGTTTCATGATTTTTTGCGGCAATTGTATTGTCAAATTTTCCACAGCTTTGAGAGTTAGAATAGTTTGGTTTGTTATACTTAAATATTCATTAATGAGTGCTAAGATATAAACCACGATATTTCATCGTATTTAATTTTCAATCTTGCTTTTGTTATGATATTTAAGATAGGTCAATCATCATTCATGACACACTTTATACAAGTTTGGGCTTGGGACTACATCCGCACAGAACAGATGCAACAGATTGGCCTATGCGGATCGAAATGCAACTGCACCAAACATTTCATAATATATGCAAGAATTTAATCATGGGATATAGAAAACAATATTTTATAAACAAATGGGCAATGGTTAGTAGGCAAAAAATGAAGCTTGAACTTCCCAGTTCTTTTGAACTATTTATTCATTCAAAATTTGACTATCAAAGCTCAAAAGCCATTGAAGATCAAGGTCAGGAAGATATTTAACAACAATTCTAGTAGAGAAAAGAAACATGCCGAAAGATACTGGTTTCCACAAAATTCTTTTGAATTTCTACCTTGTCAGTTTTTAACGCTAATTGCAGTTTTAGAGGACATTTATGCTCTTCAACTAGGAGATCAGATTTTTTTAGTAGAATTAATTTACTATCACCTCTTCATTTTCCTCTTCCATCCTCGGTGCTTGTCTCACTTTTATGTCACATTACTTGGTAAGTGACTTAATTCATCGGGTAGCCTATCTGCATCCATGAGCATAGTCATTGACTGGTTGTTGGTACCTGTATATGGAGTTACTTTTTTCTCTGACTGCTTCTTAGAGTCCATTGTAATTTATTATCGTTTAACGTGGTAATATAACCTTGGATTCCGAGACAGACGTTAAACCCTTCACTAAATTTATTAAATTTAATCGCAAGATCCTTCGATTCATGAATTACCTTTAAAGATTTATTATTTATTTATACCCTTTATTCTTCCATTTTGTAAAAAGAGGAAAGGACTCTCGAGAATGGAAATTCGGATGTAAACTTCTATCCTCTGACCTGGCTAGACGAGTTTGCTCTATTGGTATATTCGCAATAGATTTTTTTATATAATATTCTTTATGCAGACAATCAGAGGATTTCTAATTTTAACAACTTAAGATTCATGTAAATATTATATGAAACCTAAGACTTTTAGTGATCATTTGTTAGTTTAACTATTCTTTGTTGGTTTAAAACTAATTTGAGTTTTTTTATGACTTGTCAAAAACACGGCATTTATCATAAATTCATAATTATTCACAGTTCTACCTTTCACTAGCTGTCCAATTATCTTAAGCGCAAATAAAAGCTACCCTCGTTAGGATATTAGTCTTATTTTGAATTTAATTCAAATTTAATATCCAAATCAAATTGTTCGCTGAATGATTAACTATTTACTGGAGTAACTCGAGGTTTAATTTAGCAAAATTATTTTGGAAATCTCCAAAAAGCAGTTTATGGTGAATCGAAATCGAAGACTCAAATCTGAAAGGCATAAGCATTTGCAACAAATAGGATAAGGAATCAATTTATTTAACAAACGCTTTACAAATAAAATTAAATTCAAAAGCGTTAAAATGATATAATAGAGATTTTGACAGGTAATATATAACTCTAGTAACAGTTATAAAAAATCAAGTTATATACAGAAGTTCCTATATAAATTTGCTATTCATAATAAGTATATACAGACAGTTTTATGAATCAATGAATCTATGAATGTTGGTGTACGGGAATACGTAAATATGGAACAAACATTTAAAACAAACTAAATATAAATTTAATTATAACAATGAATTAATGAACGGATTCAAAATAAAAAATAAAGTTGTATATATATATCTAAACTAATACCATCGCATAAATATAAAATAATCCGATATTGATTTCCTAAAATTTAGTGTAGCCTCTTCGACTTCCAGACACTCTTCTATGCGACGAGGCATACTTCTAGCTAGATTTTCAAAGAAATAAGGAAAATTTCTCAGTTTATTCCACATGCTGGCTACGTGCTGTTCAAGAGCTTCAGACGATCTTTCATTGGCATGATCCCACTCGTTGACTATCCAGCCCCACATATTTTCAATCTGATTAAGATCCAGATTTCTTGCCGTCCAGCGTAGGGGTTGGAAGTCGCCATTGTCTCTGACTTATAGTAAGTCAGTATAGTATAGTCTCTGACTTATATAGCAAAATCCTATAAGTAGACTCGATTTCACGTCCTTCACTCGAATAAGACATCTCTACTTGCATTTTCTAACTTTTAACTCAAACCAATCGTTAATCTTCTCATAATTAGGGGAATATTTCATATTTGTTCCTTTGTTTGATGGCCTGAAAACATTATTTACTACTGAATAGATCATGCGTTCCATGTGTATGATAAAGAATATAGGATGAAATTTGTAAGTTTCAATATTTAATGTTGTGCGGTGTATGGTTCCATATAATTTGTGGCAGATTTGAGCAAAACCCACGCCTCAATTTCCATAGATGTAGGGAGTTGGAAGTTGAAAAAAAAATCTGTGTGATCCACTACTTATTTTTCATACATGATATCAAACGAAAATAATAATAAGAAACAATTCACGACTCAATGCAGACAAATAAACGCCTAAATCAGCCTCTCCTCAACAATAAAAATGACCAAGTCAATTTTCAATATAGATCTGATCTCCAGTCACCAGCGGTACGTGTTACATATTTTTCCTATATTTGGTCAAATAAATCATAATTTGTGATTTACTAACTCTTAAAATAGGGAAGAATAATGAGTAAAATCTATTTTGATGACTGTGTCGAAAAATTAGACTAGTATGAACAATTTTGCAGTTGCCCCAACCCCTCCAAACTAGCCAGTGTAGTGCTCCACACTCCACAGTTAGGGAGCTGTGGTGCTATGTGGGGAAACTGATGAGGATACAAGAAATTGAAGAGGAAAAATAATAGCTGACTACGAAACAACATTTTACTTGATTTAGATGTCCTGATGGTAGCCATTGCTCTCAGAGTGGGTGCCAGAATTTGTGTGACTCATTCGCTGCTGTGATAATGGGATGCCGATTGTCAATATACCAGGGGCGTATCTAGGATTCGGTCAAGGGGGGGGCACTTTCAAAAAATTTAACGTTTCTGAAAAAAATCTACGGATAATTCCTCAGACTGATCAGTTATTGGATTATTTTAATTGCTTTGAACATGCTTACACTGTGTTTCGTCAGAAAACTCATTTTTCAAATTGCGAAATGGGAGGACGTCATTATGTTCATAAAGTATAAAGAATGGATTTTATCCTATTAGTATTGGCATTTTTCTTAAACCTTAAAAAAAATGTATTTGAGAAGAAATGCATCGTCCTGTACTCTGTAGTTTGGCAAAACACCTTCTTCTTCAACAGTATGTCGAAAATTCATGCTTCACTCCATGACAAGGGCTAAATCTAACCACCTGAAAAAGCTCACAAGAGTTCGTGGTCTATTCATTGAAACTGGTTCTATTCACAAGAAAGGCAAATTATAACAAAACCAAAAAGGACAGAAACAGTGATTCAGGAGGTGAAGAGTTTCTCTGAAGAACCCCCCAGAACCCCAGTTTCTCAGCAGATTTTACCAAACATTACTCCGTTGTGGAGGATCATCAGGTACACTAATGAAAATCCCTGAAATATCAAAGGAATAAATGCTAGGTATGATGCTAAGGTAATATCTTTGTTTCCATTATTAATTTAATGGATCTAATCAATCATGCATTCCTTGATGATGTTGGCAACTCGTCATCGGTTAATGGTGTTTCATATCTCAGATTGCTACAGGACATTATTTGGTGCTAGTTTGCTATGCGATCTGATCATCATTTACTGGTTTGGCATGAGATCTATTCAGAATTTATTAGCAAATATAAAAGATACAAACAGGTATACGAGATACCAAATATATTCCTTAAATCATTATGTACCATTTACATATGCAAAGCCTTATTATGGAAATATTTCAAGAAAATATCATTATATAAACTACATCCTACTAAACTTGTATGAATATAAAGTAAAATAGGTGATTAATAATGTTTTTTTTACTTTTAATGCATTGTGACAATATCATCTCATCTATATTGTTTGTTTTGTATCACAGTTACTTACAAAGAAAAATTATCATAATTATTAAAATAAAAATTATCAGATCACATTAACCTCACAGATCGCATACCAAACTAGCACCCCTTATTTGGCCCATACTGCATCTCGTTCTTCACTTTGGTGGATGCAAGACGGCGCTTCACCACATTGAACAAATGCAGTTCTAGAATTTCTCATTGAAAAGGTTAGAGGCCGATTCATTAGCAGAAGAACGGAAAATTCCTGGCCAGCAAACAATCAATATCTCAACCCTTTGGATTTTCACTTCTTGGCTGATGCACAAACTCGAGTTTATATATGAAAAAGAATATTCCATTGTGTCTCTTATACAAAGTGTTTAAAGTTTCGCTGAAAGGTATAACTCATTGACCCCTAAGAAATTTTAAAGAATGGTTTGAAGTTTGCTTCGTTCTGTCTTCAGGCTGGAGGAGGTCATTTTCAACAACTTCTGTAGGGCCACAGGAGATGTGGTTCATATGATATAGCCATATATATAGGACAATAAATTTTTAATAATAATACTCTCTTTTCCATTAACGTGGTGTATCTATGATGACAATTGATGCATTAGATCGAAGTGCTTCTAATTCGTAATTTAAAAATATCGTTTCTGATGGAACACAGTGTGTCAGTGGATGAATTGTACAGTCCATAAGCAGTATATCATGTTCAATAGACTGATAGTCATTAATTTAATCACAATATTCAATCATTGGCTGCAGCAAAAATAATCAAAACCATACTGCTACACTGTGTTTCATCAGATAACGTAATTTTTTAATTACGAGTTAGAAGCACTTAAAAATGAGTCAAAGACCATTATGGATGCATCACTTTGAAGGAAAAGAAAGAATTTTTATTATTGTTAACATTTATTGTCTTATATCATATGAAGCACATCTCCTGTGGTCCTACAAAAGTTGTTGAAAATGACCCCCTCCGAAGTGAAGACGGAACGATGCACGCTTCAGAACATTCTTGCATACTTTCTTGAGAGTCTTATTGTTTTTGTTTTTTTGAACTGAGATTTGAGCACATTGTATAAGAGACTCATTGGGATCTTTTTTTTTTAAATAAACTTATAAACTCGAGTTTGTGCAGCAGCCCATATGCGAAAGTCCAAAGAGTTGAGATCTGGACTGTGTGCTGACCAGGAATTTTATTTCCGTACTTCTGCTAATCACTCGACCTCGAAACTTTTCCTTAAATTCTAGAGATGCATTTGGTCTTGCATCCACCAAAATGAAGAAGTTGCAGGCTGGGATCAGAGTTTTGGAATCAGAGTTTTGAAAAACATTAACATGGTAACATGTTGCCTTATTCGTTAAGGAATACTTGAACAATTGGAACCATTCCATTAATAATTTTCTATCATTTTCTTTCCAGATATTTCGAAGATTTCCATTCGTATTCTTTCGATGTGTTTTTGATGGAGGTAAATTAACTTCTCGTCTGTCCAAACGATTCAATTGGCAATGTTGGATTGTTGCTGCATAATCCACTCACAAAACCGCTATTTATGTGGTTTTTGTTAATGGTCGAACTGAAGTTCATTGATAAAAACGGAAACTAAATGAATGTATGACGATCCTCCACCACGTGGTTGGTGTGGATGAAATCTGCTGAAAAACTTTTCTGAGAAAAAAAACTAGTGGTTTCTTCAAGGAAAATCTTCACCTCCTGAATGCAGTTTGTGTTTATTTTGTTTGTTTTTTCTTGTGAATCGAACCAGTTTCGTTGGATAGACCACGATTTCTTGTTAACTTTTTCAAGTGGTAAGATTTAGCCACCCTTCCATTTATCTTGGGAAAGCATGAATTTTCAGCGTATTGTTGAAGAAGAAGGTGTTTTGGCAAACTACAGAGTACAGGACGATGCATTTCTTCTAAAATTCAAAAACATTTTTAAATTGAAGAATAATGCTTATATTAATAGGGTGATAGAAATCCACTCTCTATGGAGAAAATGGCTTATACATAATACGACTTGAAGCAATTTAATTTTCTCGCATTTTGAAATTTAATTTTTCGCATTTTGCAATTTTAAAATGTCGATTTTGATAGAATACTGAGTTCAAGCATGTCAAAAGCAATTAAAAATAATCAAATAATTGACATTTCTTCAATTTGGAGGATTATTCCATATATTTTTTATTAATCCGTAGATTTATTTTTAAAAAGTTCCGACCTCAAGGGGGGGGGCATCTGCCCCAAATGCCCCCCCCCCTTGTATACGCGCCTGCAATATACCGTTATTTCATAACGTATACTTTTTTTATAGCTCTTCCATATGAAGATTGTGAAGTTTTCCTAAACTATTATTTTTTGGTCCACCCTAGTGTATGTATTTGCCACCGACCGTTCTCTTTTATCGTCGATCGTGCTGTTCAATCTGTGGATTCTTAATTAGTGCAACCAGCGATCGATCGCTGCGCGTTCGAGGGATATTGAAGACAGCCTTGACAATAATTATTTATAGTTAGGTTAGTGGTCTTGGGGCAATTCCGTCCTTCCCATGCTGAGTTCGACAATGACAAAATATAATATTACTGTTTTACTAATCAATAAAGCAACCTAAGTAAAAGATAAAGTATTTATTTTACACTTACCGAAACCACTAAGGGTGATAAGCCTTCATGAGCCTCCAACTGGACCGCTAACCTAACCTTATGTAATAATTTTTAATGCTGCCTTCAATGTTTATTGAACGTTCAGTGATAGGTCAATGGTTGCGGTAACGATGGATTTATAGATGCGTAACGCGAATGGTGGGTTGAATATTAGTGATAAAATTGTGGAATGAATGTTCTTAATGATTAAATGTAATGAAATTAACTGTGCAATGAGATAGAACAGAAATTTCTTCACGAAATCTTTGGTTATCCGGAATAAAATCTTTTGTTTGAAAACTAATTGCGCAAAAATGTAAAAATGCGAGAATTAATAATATGCTTAAGTCAAGAATTTATCCACTATGTTATTTTACTTATTTACAATTTTAAAATGTATAGCTTTACAAGTTTACATAGTAATGTAAGATGTATCATTATTCCTATTTAACTCTGTACTATAGGAGGAGAAGTAGGAGAGGCAGTTAGGGGAGGGGGGGATTTTTATAATGTCTCCAGCTTCTATAACTAATAAGTAATAGCTGATTGTTGTTGTGCTTTTAACTCTTAAATGGTGAATTTAATTTCCTAAAATTCAGTGCAGATATTCATTTGATTGTATCCTTGGCATGAATCACTAAAATTTCATGAAATTAGTTTTTCTCCTTTTATATCTGACTCTTCCCAATAAAGAATAGTTTTATCTATTTCACTAAATACCTAAGCCTAATTTTTTTCAACAGATTTATACGAAAATAAATGAACATAGTGTGAATCCATAAATATACTCTATTTCTCTACTAAAGAGGTATAAACATAAAATTTTACTCAGCATGTGGTTGGTGTTACACACTCTACGCCAAAATTAAAAAATCATTTGACCAATTATATCATTAACTAATACAAAATAGCTGGGAAGAAATTTGTTTGAAACATGAACAACTTTATTTACTCTCAATACACCTCAGAAGTTCAATGCATTATTACCGGCAATGATAGTATCAGGTTACTAGTTAGGATCTTGAGCGTTACTTTAGGTCACATTACTTTGTAAGTGACTGTATTTACACATAGTAACTTTCATAACCATTTGGTGGTAATAGGTGACTTATTCACCTCGATTAGATACCACAATCTGAATAAATCAAAAAGAAGGGGAAAGACTGATTATCACAGAATCATTATATCGAAAATTAAGATGAAAAGGTCTATTTTAAATTAAATGCAATTATTTATACTAGATAAATTTTCATTCTTGTAAGTAAAGGAGGCTGGATTAGAAATAAATTTTGAATATGAAAATAAATTTATACCTCGATGAAGAAGTGATATGCACTATATTTATTGATACTTTTAAATTCGTGCTTATTTTCATGATCATGAAAGATTAGTCGAAAATTTATTCACTTTATTCAAATTTTTTAATACTGCAAACTTTTATATCAATTTTGCATAGAATCCCATAACGGCTTCTCCTGAAAGCTGTTAGATGTGAACGGACGGATGAGAAACACAAAGAGCTTCTTTAGGTTCCTGGATGTAGAAATTTCATTTATTCTTATATCATGTTTCTTTTAGTCCTTTGTATTAATTTTTTTCTGACGTCAGCGATATGGCCTTTTTCTCCGAAGTAGACGTTTAGCCCCATTCTAAATTTTATTAAATGTTCACTGGGGGGAATATAGATAGGTGGAATATAAGTACATACTTAGAACTGAAGAAGCTTCCACTTTGAAATTTTGAAGCATCATTTGATTATTAAATGTAATTCAAGTTTATTATTTAATTCTTTTTTAATAATAAAGTTTATCAAAGTGTTTGTTTCTTATTCTCAAAGTTTGTGTTGCTGTTCAAAAAATATCTGCGTTCATTATGTAAATAATTTAGTTACCCTTCTGATAGATGTATGTAGATTCTGTAGAATAGTGTAGTCTGCAGAGACTATAATAGACGGTGGTTATTCCTTTAAAGTTAACGGTGAAATTCAATGAACAGTTTTTATTTAAAATCGACATTTTCAAAATAATGCATTTTATGATATTAGTATCACCGAGTAATCTAACTTATATTTTAAACTTCGTAATATTCACGTTTGTTTTTCTATTCATATGTGCATACGTATATAAGAGCATATGAACATACCTTTAGGTCATACGGTCATATTTTGAGAGAATATTTTTATAGCATACTGTCATATTTTACGAGCATATGGTCATATTTTTTAGAGCATACGGTCATATTTTTTAGAGCATATACGTCATATTCGTTAGGTCATATTGTCCCAGCCCTGGTTATAAGGTTTTAATTTTTTAGTAATAGAAAATTATGAGTGGAAATATATTTTGAAGATGAAAATCAATTAAGTCATATATTCTATTCTTTCGATCAAAATTTGATATACAATGAAATCGGTCGCTGCCCGTAAGTAGTTTTAGGTAACCACTCAATTAGCGTATCTTGAATTCACTGTTTCTCAGCTACACTTAATCGAGAAATAAGAAAAATATACATAGCTGATAGCTCATCGGAATAGTTAAAATAAATATAGATTTCATCAAAAGCATGCATATGATATTAAGTTTATATTAATACGACAAAATATTATTTTCTCCATCTTCAAAAATATTCAACAAATTCACTAATTGGTATCTATATAGTCATTTACTATTCACTAATTGGCATCTTTTTCTTACTACGTGTGGGAGGTGCTTATGTTATGCAACGTTGTCAAATCTCAAAATATTGACTGAAAACTCCACGGTTTTTGCTAATAAAATTCAAAGTGACCTCGTTTATTCTTTTCCCCATAATACTATCAGAGAAAAGAGTCTCTGCATGATGTGTATACATACTGTATATCTCACATCGCAGTTTCCTAATTTTCTATTATTTTCAAATCTTACATATCTGTTGTCGAATACACGGACCAAATTTAAAATATCTACAAGCATTAGGTACAAATTTACAATTAGTATAGTTAATTTTGGAAATAAAAATAGTAAATTGTCATAAAATCATTAGGTACGGATACACTTTTCTTCGACTGTACATGTATCATGTATGTATTTTATCTAATCACTGTTAAAAGTAATGTGTCATGAAAAACTAATTTCTGTACCAATATTGCTTCTAATAACCTAATCTGAGTAATAATATTGGTGTTTTATTGTTATTATTATTATGTTATTTTCAATGTTCATATACTCTAATATAACTTCGAGACATACCTCGTTATTATTACAGATTTTATTAGACCAATGTGAAATAAAAGCGATTCCTGCCTGCATATCATTAAATAAAGTATTCAGTTTTATTATTTCACTGTTGCCGGCCAGCAGGAGCATGAGAAGAAGATTGCAATGAGAATTAAGGCAAATACCACAAATTTCTAATTGCCATAGAAAAGGGTGTTTTCTACTCTCATATTGCAAAATATATATAAATAATGCTCAATATAAAATTTATACACAATATAAATATAATAAAAATAAAGCATTTCGTGGACGAATTGTCCGTGGACGAAATGTCCGTTCACCATAAACCACTTATTGGTACCGACAATACCTAACGTTGCCGATGTCATGCATGTCTACGGCATGGAAGTACTAGTAGAAGAAACCGTTGTAACGACTAACCAACAACGTATAAGCGTGACCATCGTGTTAGCACCTTGTTGTTCCGCTGTGTCGTGTGGTGACGTCACAGCACACATATGACGTCACCCTAGCGACAGACTGACAATTCAGGGAGCATTCGCACACGGCTCAGTGACGTTTCATAACCGAGGAAGAGTGCACGCATCTAGTACGCGCTCCACCAAACGTTTATTTAAGTCATTAACATTGCATCTGTTATTCATCAATTAATCTTACATCAGTTAATGAGCAAAATGATCAGATACCTAAAGTATTTTGAAGAATAATATGTAAGTTAACATCAGCTGTTGTGCTAACGAGAACCGTTACTCAACTTACTCTGTCAGCTCTGAGATCGACGCATACGAGTGGACTCACCCTCGTGTCTAAACCAACACTGAGAAGATAACACGATCGTCACGGCTTGGAACGGCTATGTTAGCCGCCTGGTCTACGGCCAGTACTATTTTCATATGACAGGTGTATTAATTAGGGTGACCGGACAACTCGCCGCCGGACAATTCGCCGTGAGGACAACTCGCCGCTAGGACAATTCGCCGCCAAAACAACTCTCCATGTGATATATGTTTTAACGCCGTATACACCATTTTTATATAAAAATATTTTAAATATAAGCTGCGTGTTGTAAATTATTTATTATTATTATTGCGTCTTTGAAAAAGTTTCTTTTCCATTTCAAAAGTTAAATATAATGTTTTTTAACTATGATATAAACATAGTGTGTGTTCTAAATTAACAATAAAATTTTCTTCGTTCTATTTCAATGTGTATTTTGCTAAGAAATAATTTGCCATTGGAAAGAAAACAAGTTCAGGTGTTTTCTTAATACGTTTAATCACCTGTAAAATTTACTTTTGTTTCAAATTAGTACATCAATGCAAATAAAAGGTTATTTAACTACGAAGTCTTAGATTTTTGTTTTATGTAGGCTAATAAGTTACATTTACAATCACCTCTTCATTTTCCTCTTCTATTCGTGAGTGCAATCACCGGTGCTTGTGTTCCTTTTCATATCATTCCTTGGTAAGTGATTGCATCCACGAAGTAGCTTTTCTGCATCCATTAGAATTGTCACAGACTGGTGGTGGATGCCTTTTTTCAAGGAGTCGCCTTGCTTTCTGACTTCTTCTTCCTGTCCTTTGTATTTAATTTCCTTTTGACATCAACTAGAAAGCCCTTCGTTTTAAAGCAGACGTTAAACACTCCTAAATTTAAATTAATAACTCTAATATTTTTTGCGCCCTGAAATATTCTATTCTCACAGATGTAACAAAAGAAACTAATTAATTGAAATAATAAAATGTGTCAACTATTGTTTTACGTCAGCTTATAATAGAAGCAAATCATTGTTCAAATTTATAACATTTTAAATATATGTAAATGATGTATACGCTGGCAAAACATAAATCACGCGGCGAGTTGTCCTGGCGGCGAGTTGTCCTCACGGCGAATTGTCCGCGGCGAGTTGTCCGGCGGCGAATTGTCCGGCGGCATGTTGTCCTAGAACCATTAATTAGATTACGCTATACAGAACACATGAAGACATTTACTTCTAACAATGTAGTAACTGTCCAAAAATACATTTTATGCAGATCAAAATCATAGGGAAAATACAACAGTTGCCAATCAAAACTTAAATATATTATTTTACCTAGGCTATTTTAACAAATTATTAATACATATTTTTTTAATTGATTAGAAAGTATAAATTCTAATGTGAATAATTATTTCACACGGAAAAAAACTGTATGAATTAACTAGAGGCCAAGCTCATTTTTATTAATGAAATACATAAAGTGTTATTTTTTTTATAAAGGCCACCCTGCCAGAAGAAGCAGACTTTCTTTAAATATTTAAAGGTGTTAAACTAACAATTGAAGGGATTACAGGCTCATTTATACTAAATTGTCAGAAACGGCTACAATTTCAAAGATATATTTAATTGGCTATTTGGTGTGATTAAAGTTGGGAGAGATCGTTTGCACCTAACCTCTATGATTTGCTGGCGATTACTGCAGATTAGAACCGGTAAACCAGTATAATGAATATACTGGTACATCAAAATCTCACTGGATTGGTTACCTAATGTTTTCTTTAATTGGGCCAGTGCTGTTTTTCAACCGTTGGCCCAATGTCGTTTTCATTGCATAATTTGCATTTACCAAGTGTGTAATAGCATTGGCGTGCCTTTACTTTGCCAACGTTGGCCTGATAGCTTAATGTTATCAGGGATGTTTAGATTTAACTTCAGAAATAGCACCTGATTTTAATTGCCTTGTAATTTCTCCTTTCTTAGTAATTCACCTCTGAAATAGGGTTGGAAATGACTGACTTTGGGAACTGAGGATTTTTATCAAACTGAATTTTGTAACCATCCTTAATGATACGAGGAATGAAATTATTAGATGATACGAGGAATGGAATTATTAGAAGTTATTTTTGCTAATTATCTGATACTTAGATATATTTCCTGCAGGATTAGCTTCTATTGACTTTTCCTTTTCTGCGGAAGGAAAAACTACCCCTGTGGCTACTACCACGGGGGTTGAACAGAAAGGACTGTATCTTTCCTGTACCAGAGCTAGTACCTATACCTACTGTTTGATTTGATCAGATCAGATCTTCATATAGTTAATGTTGGTGATGGAGCCTTGAGAGGATGAGTGTCTCAACTCAGGTTTGATGAATTTGGAAGTAATGGCTCTTCTCATTCTACTAATGCGTAAATTTTCTGAATAGATCAATTGGATACACGATGCAATTTTTATTATTCACGTAGCAATCAATGCAATTTCTAATATATCCGGTCACGCGTGGTCACGTCAAACTATATATTTATCAGCTGATTACAATACATACTCTATATGTTACTGTATCCTGGGTTTTAGATACATATACAAAATTAGTACAAATTTTTCATTTCCAGGTTTCATACTCTATTGACAAATGTCAGGATCACAGAACATTGAATAGAAGAAGAATAGATCCAATTATATTACTCTTGAGTGCGTTTACAGTGACGTCATTTCAACTTGAGCCAACAGAGCTTCGTTTCAAAAGTTCTGTTAGGAGTTCATTATTTTGAATGCGTAGTACTAACGAAATGATATCTTTTTGTGTTTATTTGTTGTTGTTGTTGTTGTTGTTTGTTTGTTTGTTATTTAAACTTCGGTGCCCAGGTTAGGTATATTTGCTCTAAGGTGTCTAAAAATGCAGGAATTTTGTAGAGTTTCTAAATTTGTACCCAAGTTTGTTTTAATAAACCTGTACTGTACTACTCAATCATTTACCCCTACTTTCTGTATTGTATTTTAGTGTGGGGTAACGCAGCAGATACCCATCTGAAACCTCTTGTTTTAATCCAGAAGAAGATTGTTAGGACGATAACTAGCTCGGACTATTTAGCAGCAACAAGACCA
Organism: Caprella mutica; assembly: GCA_947561585.1. Lineage (NCBI taxonomy): Eukaryota > Metazoa > Arthropoda > Malacostraca > Amphipoda > Caprellidae > Caprella > Caprella mutica. The sequence goes on from CANNZV010002219.1 coordinate 18,823, forward strand.
CTGTTTCATAACACTGAAATATTACAAGTTCGTGATATATACAGAGTGGCGCTTTAACATTATTCGTTTACTTTTTAACATCCTGCAGCGAATTAAAAAAAAGTAAATAAAAAGGGCTTGTGCAAGGATGAAAAACTCAAAAAACTTAATAATAGGAATAATTTACATCTTTATGGTAGAGATAAAAATTAAATCCTACTATTTTTCATTCAATTCATATTTTTGTTATTGACTCTTTCATTCATGGAAATACCTCTTCATCACCAATCACGATATCTTCTACAAAATGTGCATTTCTTTGAAGAAAAAATTTTGCAAAATTTAAACGGTGCTGTTAATCAGTTGTAAGAGTTCGAGCCTTGCATGCTTCTTGAAAGGATGATAATTCACATCGTGTTTAACAATTCGGTAAAATGTCTCAATTAAATGAAATCTAATCATTACTTTCTGATTGATATTTGTGGGTTCTCAATAAACTGTTCATGAAAAAGATTAATGTTTTCATGTGTTCATTCTTTCCTCTTGCGGCATGATCACTTTTTGTTCAAATTTAAAGTGGTTTCTTCAGTTTTTAACTCATTAAATTTGTCAATATGATTTTATAGTTGGTGGAGATCATTCCAGAAAGCGTTGTTCAAAATAAGGTTGAACCTGTGTAAAGCTTCCAGTGATTAAAAAAATTGTCACAACAAAAACTCTTTGTTCTTTTGAAAGCTGCATTTTGAGGGTTTCAAAAAGAAGATAAAAATTAACGGCGAAATGATTTTTATAAAGATATCAATTTTATCTAAAAAACCAACTTTCAAATGGTGATTCATTTTTTTATTTTTCTCTTATTTGTTACAAAAAGTAGTAGAATTTTTTGTTTTTACATCCATAGAATATGAATTATACCTCTTGAGATTTTTTTACGTATATTTCGTCCTCGCACAAGCCCTATTTATTTACCTTTTTAATTCACTGGAGGATGTTTAATTTTTGTCATAACTCGTAACAGATTATCAAGATAGATGTAGAAAAAGTAACAAAATAAAACTGTGTTTTTAGAAAATTTCTAGGTTTGATAATTTGTAAAATAAACTAGTTTGAAAATGGGTTTCCTTTTTTTTGCGCCACCCTGTATATCTACATATTAGGTATTCACATGTTCAAACACGAAGCATATAGAACTGATCCTGATCATAACTATAATACCAGGGCACGTCACAATGCTGTTCTAACTTTTCAAAGATTATCCCAGTGCCAAAGGTCCATTTCTTTCAATGGGCCTAAATATTGGAATGATATTCCTAGAAATATACAAAATTTTACCTCTCTTTCTGGCTTCAAGAGGTAATATAAGGAGTATTTGCTGCAATTTTACTCATTATAAGTTCCTTGAGCTCTAAACAAACTTGATAATTAGACTACATTTACTTATTTTTTCGTTTCTTTAGTTTATCATATTTTTCTTAGCTACGCTGTTTGAAGCACTTATCATGTCATATTTTCTTAACTATGCTTGATACGTGCATCATATTATCTTACTATACTTGCTGTTCTAGAAGATTTAGCTAGAGTTATCCTCTTCAACTTTGTGATTTATACTTTTTTGCTGGGTATGCTTTTGTGTATATTTTTTTCCTATCATCTCTTACGATTCCTCTTCCATTCATGATCAATGGCTGCAATCAGGGAGTAGCTCTTCTGCAATTGGGAGCATTTTCACTTACGGTTTTAGGTGACTTTGTTAATGAGGACGTTATTCTCTCTGAATGCTTCACGTAGTCCCTTGTATTTAAACCACTATATTAATGTATAAAATATTGAGTCTACTAATTTTTGTGTTAAGTAGGTAGTACTACTGTTTTGTGTTGGAATTAGGGTGCATTATTTGAAATAACTACTAGTTTATTGCCCAAAAAGTTTCTGAAAATGAAATTTCATACGGGCTTGGATTTTAAACATTTTTTTCCTCTACTAAGAATGTACTCGAGTATTTTTTATCCAATAAAGACTTGAATTTGTTGCAGAGAAGATTTGGTTTATAATTGCTTAATATCTGGGCTATAAATAATTGTGTACATAATTTGGTAGGTAGATATGGCTCCCTCTATTTAAAAATGTTCCATTTTTTAATTGCCAATCTACCAGCAAAGATAATGAGCTGTTATCTAGAGAGCGTTTATAGTGACGTCAGAGATCAGTGGACGTGATTGGTTGAATTTATACACGTTCGATCTGAGCTTCTTCTTATTCAAGGTTCTGTTGTCAGGATACCTTAGACAAGTCTGCAAAAGATGCATGTGCACTGAGCATGAAGTTTATCCGGCGACTGTTTAGGTCTTTAATTAGTTTCCTGAATTATCTGGCGACAATTTTCTAATCAATTTCTATGTAGTGTTTGAAAAAAAAATATTTTTTTCTAACAGCGTTTTTTTTGGTGAAAAAATTGTTTTTTTGTTTCACCGAATTTTTTTCTTCAGAAAATATGATTTTTTTCACAAATGCATGTTTTTTTTTCTACTTTTTCACCTGATTATTTATCTGTAGAACATAATACATACCAAATAAAGCAATTATTATGTTGTTTTCAACATCCATGTTATCTGATTGACCTCTGCAGACTCCTGCAATTTATGAAAGACCGACCTAAATACTGCCGTGCGGGTCAGTGCTGTTAGTCTGTTGCATTTACACATACACTAGTTGACAATAATAAATCAAGTGTTTAATCAACTAGTTATAATTTCAGTTATTGGCTTCCTTCTTGGGAATCTTAGTAAATGTATGAAATGAAGAGCAAATGTCACGACAAAAAAAAGTTACCATCCTTAAATTAATTAAGGAAGCAAATTTCAAAATTTTGCAAACTTCAAACCAGTGCGATATTAGTTTATTGGAATATATATTATACAAAGATTTTATACATGTTCGAAAAGTTTATTTCATTTTCTTCATTAATGAATTGCTCACTAAGTTACAGACGAGTTTTTTTTAAATCTCTCAATGTCACAATGTGTGAGGAGGTATAATGAGATATATGAAAACAAATCAATGGTTTTGAAAATAAATTAGAAAAATTCTTTTACAATTTTTCTTAGACTAATTTGATATAATATCTCTAATTTGTGGCCAATTGAATTCTGAACAAGATGCAATTAATCCCAAGTGTCTTGCTGGAAAATTGTATGAGTTGATGCCTTCTGAAAGTACCCCCTTAATTGGGTGTGTTTCGAGGGGGCAAAATTGGAAAAAAAATATCCTTAATAAAAATACTCCATTTGAATAGATGCATTAACCCTGAAAATTTCAAATTTGTATATTAATTAATAAACTTTATTTTTATTTTTGAGGAAACATTCCTCTTAAGGGTAATTAGTAGTATTATATTAACTATGTTCTTCTTTGCAGATAAAAACATAGGCGATACAGGAAGGCAACTCGCGGATTACATTAGTGCCTTTTACACCTGTGAACATAACCATGACACTCTTCAGTCACATTGTGGGCAAAATCCACCTAGAATGCATGTAAGTAAAAACCCTGTCTACTAGGAGAAATGAATGTAAAATTACTTGGGACGAGGACAATTTGGAATATTAGAACTTACATCTAAAAAAGGGTATCCTTATGTTGGTCCTGAAATTTCACCTTCTAAAAACCTACGAGTTTTTAAAAGCATTAATAATAACGTCCTTCTATCTATTTATCAATGAGAAAAAGGCAATCTAAAAATTTAGTACCCCTTTTTTATTATATTTTGAATTGTTATTATAATACATAAATTCCAGCTGCTAGCTAGATAACGGGAAACATTTTTTATTGATGTTTTACTTAACAAATACAAAATTCATTTATGAAAGAATACAGCGGACTCCATTTCAATGAATGCATTATTTGAATATTGAAATATTTCCCCTTCTTTTAAAAAATGTATGTATATTTGATTTTCATTGCACTAGTGTATAAATTATATTCTTCTTTGCAAGTAAAAGGGACTGAAGAAGAAAAATAGAAGAAGAGAAACTTCTTTATCTTATTTTGATCGCAGTGAAATTCCTGAAAATGGTTTAGATATAATATTAGAATTGAATGATCTGACTCATCACCAGTCCTCTCAACGGCGAGCGGTGAAACCCTCATTACAACTCATGAAAATGAATATAATCCTAAAATGAGAACAAAAATAAATAACTTCACTGTAAAGGAAAAACCTACCTCCATGCTTGATACATTGAATATTGAGCAGAAAAAAGATAAACTCTCTAATGTTACGTCAATTCCCGAAAACAATGTTCCCCCTTCTTTTATAAAAAGAAAGGAACTGGTACAGAGAGAAAAAAAAGAGAAGTAAGAGAGAGTATACTAATTATGATGTAAAAAACTCCCTCCTTTTGGACCAGATGACCCGGACCCTGAAAGCCCAGATCTTCCTTATCCCCAATTTCCTGAAAAAGATGATAGGCTTCTTTCCATTAAGTGAAAAGATGCTAAATTTATGAAGAATGATAGGCCCTTTTCCATAAGCAAAAAGACCCTGAATGTATAAAAGATGATAGGCCTTTTTCCATTAAGCCAAAAAACCCTAAATATAGAAAGGAACTTACAGATCGCAGAGAGCGATTAAATAGATCTCAAGCAGAATTTATGGAAAGATTGTGCATTGCCAAGAAACCATATGATCGTCCTGTGAATGTATTGATTAATATGAATTAATATGATCCTATAGCATTGATCTGTTTATTTTTTAAATTTAGCTCGTATCAACTATTGTTTATTAGCCAAATTGACCAAACCTCCAATGATTGATTAAATAAACTCCATTCTTATTATTACTGAAACATTTTTTTCTCTTCATTTTACTGGTAACATTGACGGATATAGAAATTGAATTTCACTTGTATCCATATTTGTAAGAAGTGATTTTAGTGAACTGATACTATTGAATAGTGTTTTGTCCACTTATAATTTATTTACCTGTGAAATTTCTAAAAATGTACTATTTATTTATCGACCACCGAATCCTAACTAAGCATCATCTCTGTGAAGTTAATAATAAAGTATATTGATACAATAGATGCATCATAATCAGAAAAGTAATAATATAAATAATTCATAATCATCATACAAAAATAATACCTAATCAAGAAAGTATTAATACAATTTTCTTATAGAGTTAATCAAGCCACTGAAAATATAACTAGGACAAACACGAAATCTAATATTTTAGCCTTACGTCTCCTATTGATTATTGTTGCTACTGTTCGCTTAAATAAAATTTGAAAAGTTTATGATTTCTCCTAATTAACAGTTTGCAATTTTGCAACTCTTATTTTCGGATGGTGGTTACATAGAAATTTACTGAAGATAAACGTAGTTGCTTATATTATTAACCTTGAATAATGTGGAGATATCTATGGAGATATAGTTTGTCCAAATCGGCCAAATGGATTGCAAAGATATTCAAGTTTTGAATCGGGACACATAAAAAAACACCTTTTTTTATAAATGTAAGGTTTTTAAACAAAATTACAGTAAAACTCGCCGAGTTATGAAGTTCTGCGTCATGAAGCACTATAGAGTAATGAAGAACCTGAGTTATGAAACTCACCTGAGTAATGAAGTCTTTTCTATGTTTAAATAATAGAATATGATAAGTCATGAGTTTTGTCATAGTTACCCCTCAAGTACATAGTTTTCTCCAAAATTTTAATCATAGAAAACTATCAGTGTCCATGAGCTATGAAGTGGATCTAAGTTATGAAGCAACCAATACTTCATAACTCAGTAGTTTAACTGTAACATTTATTAGCTCAAACTCTGCCATCACATCTGCCACAGACTCTGCCTTGTTTCATCTTGAAAATGAACAAAGAATAAATTTAATACACTATTCGCATAGAGATTCAACTTAAAAATAGAATTGTAATTATTAATCTTTGTGATATTTATACTAGAACAATTGTCGGGTGAAAAAAGTGTTCTGTTTAGTGTGAGAGTTTTCCATTACAGTTTCAAAAATATCTTGGTATAATATGATCGGTTTACCAAGATGTTTTGCTGTACAGAGAGATATACCGCACACATACTTTGTATCACTCATGAATGATAGTGAAACTTTTATACTTAACAACTAATATTTGTATAATCATAATGTATGTATTGTACTTTATATTTATTCACAAGTCATGTAACGATATTATAACACTAATTATTGTTGACCTGTTTAATGAATCTCCTGTAGTAAAACCGCTAGAGTATATAACCATATATAATATCTATACAAGGGTGACCGGTATATTCCACCCCAGTAAGTTACACACCACTTTACGATGAAGGTTTGGTTAGTAAATTAATCAGTGGTTCTTAACCTTTTTGGAGGTACCGAACCCCACAAGCTCCAAATATGCATTCACCGAACCCTTGTAATAAAAAACATTATAACCACTGGGTTAGTTAGTCAAGAATATTAATTAATTAATAGTTTATAAAATACTAGATAACTTCCATTCTCATTGTAGCAAATTAAACTTTTTGAACAATCACAAGTGGTTTCTTATTCACTACACTTGTGAATGAACAGCAGAAAGAAAGTTGAGAGGTGTAGTAGAAAGAACGGGGAAAAAAAATCTTAAATTACATATTATAATAAAACTATAGAACCAAATTTGAAATGGTTTGCAGTTTTATTATCAGTAACATTAGATCTAACTTCTAATGCGTAGAGAAATAAAAAATTAGAGTGGAAAGGACCTTAAATGTAAAAGCGGTCTAAAATGGTTTTTGACGTAAGGCTTTTATTATACCGGGGTATTTTATATGTTTTTTTTGATAGGGAATTGGGGGATTATTGCACAGAGTTTCAAGACTGGGGAAATTATTGCCTTTCTTACAGATTTTGACCTCAAGAGTTTTCGTCTAGAATCCATAGCAGTAACTTGAAAAAACAAAAAAATGAATGATTTTTCTCTGCCAGTCGACCCCTTCCAACCATTGTTGTAAGAGCATATACTTCAGTTTCATGTTAAGAAAGAATTAATATTAACTTGCTCAACATGTTAACTTTGAAGTAAACTGCCATATTATGAAATTATGAATATATTTATTTTTGTCAATAAGGATAAAATTTCCATTGACTTGAGCTCTTAATATTGTCAAAATGTCTCTGGATATCGTCTGAGTTATTTCTTTATGGCTACTCAGTATATAACAAATTACTATATAAAAATTAACTTTTTATTGTCACCCTAATAAACATTGTCACAGGGGGTGGAATATACCTAGAACCCTAAACAAGGTATATAAATTAGGAGTAATTTTCGTAATTTAAGCTAAACTGAATTTACTTCAAATTATCAGGAATTCTTAGAATTTATTGGGCAATTATTCTTATTTTACAGTTTCAAGAAAATCTCTAATTTATTATCTAATTAATTGTATGGAATTGCAAATTATGAGGAAGATGAAATGAAGAGTGAAAATTGTATAAATATATTGTTGTTAACATGTAATTGGTGGAGTTAGCTGGAGATTATTGTTGACTTAAATTGGTTGCGAAGCATGACAGGAGAAACAGCAAGCGGTTACGGCTGATGGCCGGTAACAACAGTAGCCACAGAAGGGACAATACTTACATAGAAAATTGATCACAAGACAGTGAAACATAATACTTTGAAAACCAAATGTAACTAACCTGAAGCTATTTATAAATGTCAAGTTTTAGTTCACAAGTCAGGTTTTGAACCCAAGCTGTCTGTCCATGATAGCAAATTTTAAACAATTTTTAGGGTAACTTTAATTATTTAGGTAGGGAGTAATTATCTTGCCAGAGGTTCAAAATTTTACCCATAATCTTCTTTCAATTCCATTAGCTTCATGGAAGTACTAGTAGTTGGAAGGCGAATTACGATTTCTTCACGTATATGTGTGGCAATCCTGTTTGCACCCTAGTGACGTCACTGTGCAATCAAGGGAGCTCTCTTGGCTCTCTGTGCGTCAGTCAAAAGGGCTTCCTTGGCATAAAATATTACATTAAATACTTTTGAGGAGTATTAAGAGGATCGTCATGGTTGTGAGCTCCAACTATCCCAAAATTGTGTTTTATTTTTATCTCATAATACGCGTACATTCGTCAGTTTAAATTAGGTAAAAATATAAATAAATCGATAAAAATTATTTTTAGGACAATAGTTTCAATGCGACGCACTCACAACGTGAGTCCTAACGACGCAGACGAAGACTGATGCGATCACGCATGGCAGGGAGGAGCAGTCTCACCGATGCAAGCAAGCATCGACGACTTCCCTAAGCATTACGGCCAGACTATCATGGGGTTTTTGAGCCAACGGTTCAGCTCACTATCTCCAACGTAGTCTCCTCGTGAATTACTACCACACTAGGAGCACGGATGAGGAGACCATTCACAGAGAATGTTCTGATGGTGCTGACTCTTGGTGTTGGTGGAAGCGAGCTCCACGTAGAAGCTCCACCTCTTTGGGGGAGTGAGTCATAAGCCCCCCTGTTTTTCTAATCCTTATTTACCTATATTAATCATGAATTGTGCAGTACAACAAACTAAATTAGAAACTCTCGGTTATTTCTATCAAAGTAGTTCTTAAAGGGGGGGGGGGGGGGGGTTATGACCTAGGGGGCTCTTGACCGTACTCCCCAATTTGGACTGCCACCGGTTTGACGTGTTCCTGTCGCTGACTGAGCAGATTCTTCTGGGTAGTTGGTCTCATACATAGTACATCTATTCGATATCTGCTACAGAAGCAACAGACACCTCCAAAACATCTCGAGTGAGGAAGCGCCGCCGCACCGAGGAGCCGCAGCCTTCCACCTCTTACACTTCAGGGGGCTACTGAAACTCCACCCCTCCTCATCTGCAATAGAAAGCCAGAAATATAGGTTTAGTAGTTGGAAACGGTTCTTAGAACCGGTTACTATTCAGTAGTCCGACGCCCCAGTAGTCCCACACTTATGTAGTTTATTACTAATTTAGTGTAGGAGTGAGAATGTATGAGGCCGTGAATGATGATATTGATGTAAATCTTTTTAATGACTCATTCTCAAATGCACGCACATAACACAAGAGGCAACTACTATTGCCCTTGTTCACTAAATCTAAAGTCAATATTGCATCGCATACACTGGCCCTCAAATCTGGAACACAATTCCCGAGATAATCAACCAGTCTAGTAACTAGCAAATTTTAAGAAACTTTTAAAAAATCATTTCATAGAACAATAGTGAAGATTAAAAGCTTTTATTCTATCCAATGCAGTATAGTTAACTAGGTCACTTTATGAACATTTATATAGCTTTTCTTTTAATCTTATGTAGGTTGCCCTAAAGGCTTGTGTAGCCTTGGGTACGGTCAAGAGCCCCCCCCGGTCACGAGCCCCCCCGGTCACGAGCCCCCCTAGGTCATAAGCCCCCCCCCCGGTCACGAGCCCCCCCCCCCCCTGTTTTTTAAATCTTTATTTATCTAGTTAAACAAATGAAGAACTACTTAGATAGAAATAATTGAGAGTTGCTAATGTAGTTTGTTGTATCCGCTAACTTGTTGTACTGCACACTTCATGATTGTTTAATGACCTGGCAGGGGGGTACATATACATGATTTTATGTTTAATCAGTAATGAAGTACAAAAGTGTCAATAAGGATTAAATAATATAGGTAAATAAGGATTTAAAAACAGGGGGGCCCGTGACCGGGTGGGGCTCTTGACCGGGGGGGGGGGGGGGTTATGACCTACACCCGTAGCCTCACGGGCCTTGCATACATTTTATGTTTTTCTCTAAGCTTTTCTTTTTATTCTGTAATATCGTGATTCATTTTTAAAATGTGTAATCTCGAATAAATTGTTTCATTGATTTAGGCACACACCAGTGCCACCACACTTGTGCGCCCGTGTAACCCCGCTTTTACTGACGATTTCTATTTCAGCTCAGAGAGCGACACATTCGAGAGTACTCGCCCTCGCTTGTGTAACAGTACTGACGGTCATTATAATACGATAGACGATGAACTCGATTTTATGAAATACAGAGCATGTTTGCACTGACGTCAGAACCAACTTCTACCTAATCAGCGTTAATGCATACCTACAATTTAGTGTAGTCAAAGACTATATGGTATCTAAATAGGTTTATACTGGCTTAGTATTATACAGGGTGGGGCGTAAGTTTGGAAGCAATTTTTCAAACATTAATATAATTCTTGAAAATAAGTTCCTAAGTAGGTGATAGGGTTTGAACTATAGTAGAGACCCTACATTATGACGTAGCAGTGTTATTTTTTACAAAAATTTAGTCAATTCAAAAATGTCAGACAAAAGAGAAGCCATTATTGCTCTACACCGTGCCGGGAAGTCAGATTCCGTCATTTCAAAGACTCTCTCAATAGCGAGATCGACTGTTTGGAAGTGTGTGAAGCGTTTTAATGAGAGATGAGACTTGACTGATCGTCCAAGAAGTGGTAGACCACGCTCACAACGCACCAAACAACTAATAAAATGTGCCGAGAGAAGATCAGGAGGAACCCGAAAAGGTCAATACGATTGTTAGCCAAAACAGCTAATGTGAGTCCCAGAACAATGAGAAGAGTTGTCAAAGAAGACCTAAAGATGTCCTCTTTCACCCTCCAAAAGAGACAGACTCTGTCAGAAGCTGTAAAGAAAAAGAGATTGGAGAGAAGCAAAGCACTTCTGAGAGAATTGAAGTCTGGCACGGCTGGTGAAATTGTTTGGTCTGACGAAGAAAAAATTTTCACAGTGGAAATGGCTCACAACCGGAGGAATGACAGAATAATTGGTAAAAGTGCAAAAGACATCCCATACAACCAAAAAACTGTCCACAGAACCATGAAACCTGCTTCAGTAATGATCTGGGCCGCCGTTTCAGAAACTTGGAGATCTCCTTTAATTTTTGTGGAACAAGGCGCCAAAATCAATGCTAAATGTTATATTGAGAATATTTTGACGCCAATGTTGGAGTCAGCTAAGGATCACTTCGGTAATGACACTCTATGGACATTTCAGCAAGACGGTGCCATGACCATCCACGGTTTTGGTCCAAAGAAATGTGGCCTCCCTGCTCCCTAGATGTTAATCCTATGGACTTTTCGGTATGGTCCATTCATGAATCAAAGGCCTGTGGTAAATTCCATCGCAGTGTGGATGATTTAAAGCGTTCGCTCCAGAGATCTTGGAAGGAAATTTCACAAGAACAGTTGCGTGCTGCAGTAGGAGGAGTTCGGAGGAGATTTGAGGCTGTTATTCAAAACAAGGGGGGACATTTTGAATAAATTTATGATTTTTGAATTCTTAAAACCCTTATGTAATAATACATAACTGTAAATTATTAAATATATTTTTCATTTGATTACAATATGCACTTTCATTTGCTTCCAAACTTACGCCCCACCTGTAGTAGACATAGTTATGATTATTATGCGATCTTGTAGACTTAATTATTCAAAAAGTAATTAGTTATATAATCCACAGAACATTGAATACTAGAAGAAGCATAGATTCCATTATATTACTCTTGAGTGCGTTTACGGTGGCGTCATTTCAACAAGAGCCAATCAGAGCTTCGTTTCAAAAGTTCTGTGTAAGAGCCCATTATTTTTAATGCGTATTACTAATGAAATCGTGTCTTTTAGTGTTTGTTCCAAAGAAGATACGTTTTATTATTGCATAGTAGCTGGGCAATAAATAATCGTGTACATAATTTGGTAGGTAAATAACTATATATGGCTCCCTCTATTAAAAAATGATCGCTTATTTTTGCCAATATACCAGCTAAGATAATGAGCTGTTATCGAGAGAGCGTTTATAGTGACGTCAGAGATCAGTGGACGTGATTGGTTGAATTTTTACGACTGTGTACACGTTCGATGATTTGATCTGAGCTTCTTAATCAATGTTCTAGGATCTAATCCCTAATCAGTAGATAATATTTATATTTCTAACGACTTCACACGTTAAGACCAGAGATTATCCCTCTGCGAATATGGTATGGTACGTTTGTGCGATTAGTTATTGTTTGGCGTGACTTATGCTAGCGTCTATCATATATTGCCACTGTCTGAACTCTCGCTAGGGTAACGTCATGCGTGAGCCGTGACGTCACCACACGACATTTCAGAAATGTCACAGATATACATAGTTGAGAAATCTCTTTTCGCCTTGCTCACAATAGTACTTCCATGATACCTCAGTATTGTTTAAGTCGCAAGGTAGAGTGCTCTCACCCCGCACTCGCTCCACCTGACTCTTTTTTAAGTCACATAAACATTTCATCTGTTGCCTAAATATTCATCAATTAATCTCCTTACATCAATTAAATGTCCTTAGATAAAACATTATTAAGCCAAATCAGATACCTGAAGTATTTTGCAGCTGTTTAGGGTTGCCTTACCGAACCTTTTCAAGGCCATCTATAGTGTAACCAGGCCAAACCCTTGCTTTAAACAGCTGATCATCGAAATCATCAAACAAAGCGCGACTTGTCCATTAATTTAGATAGGAAAAATTGAATAAACTGATCGAATTACCTAAATTTTATTCACTACTTTTCTAGTATGATCAAATTGTTAGCACTGTTTTACACATGAATAATATGTCAATGGATTATCATTAATTATTCTTACTACAGCTGAGCTATTCCTAACTAAGCACATGATTCAAACAAAGAATTAGAAATAGGGTCCACTCCATTTGTGACTTGCTAAACTGTGCTCTCATATTTAGAAAGGCCAGACTGCTGGAACTAGTTAAGTGTTCTCCAAGAAATCCTCTATTTTGCCTTCTGTTCTCACCAAAATACTTGGAAATTAAGAAAAATGCATGAAATGGTCTTTTTTTAAATTCTATTCTTTCAAATGAACAAGTATCATAACAAAATCACAACCTGAACACTAGGTAAACCATAGTTTCTTGAATCAATAGCTATAGGATGTGCCATTAAAACAGCTTCATCAATATTCACTAATACAGATACACTACATTGCATTAAAAACAATTACCTTCGAAAAGAAATATTCCAGTCATTAGCAGAGATTTTAGTGAATACTCGGTAAAAAAAATTCACTCGTAACTATTATAATTAGTCAATTAATTAGAAACTCAACCAATTTTTTCTATTTATTGCTATCTAAATTAATGGAAGCGTAGCGCTTTGTTATAATTTCGGCGATCGCTGAACTCATAACATGACAAAGCTGTTTGAACAGCTGATCGCCGATTAGCTGTTCAAACTATAAACACCAATATGGTCCGGCCTAATCAATCATAGATGACCTTGAATTGGTACTATTGTACCAGATTTGGTACTTTTGCTCTCTCATTTTTCTAGAAAGTTCCAGATTGGTACTTTTTCCCCTCTTTAATTACCCTATTTTTGAAGAATTTTTTCAATTTTGACTAACATTAAATAAAAAACATTGGATTTCATGGGAATTTGTGGTTTTTGTTACTTTTGTGCCCAATTTGGTACTTTTTCAGTGTCTAATCTGGTACGTTCGGCAACCTTGCGCCCCATTAGGTCGACGTCCCAGTAGTTGGACACTTTAGTATATTATTACTGAAACAATCAAGAAGTGTGCAGTACAACAAATTAGCGGATAGAAAAAGCTACGTTAAATGATGAAATCAGATGAAAAATTGTATTGTACTAAATATTTAATATAAGAAATAAAGTAAAATAAAAGAGTAATATAAAATTTACCAAATGAAAGAAATGAAAAATTATTGCATTATTCAGATTAGTTATTATTGAGCATACGTATTTAATCATAATTTTTATTTTAATCAATAAAATAACACAGAAAGATGGAACTGTCGGACTACTAGCACGTCCCCGCTGATTAGTACTAGCCTGAGTATTTTGACTGACGCGCAGGGCAACGTCACTAAAGGTGTTAACGGAAAAAATCCGCATGTACGTTGTTGAGAAGTCGTTACTCGCCTTCCTCATACTGGTACCTCCATGCACGGGCTAACGGGACTTAGCCACTTCCATGGCTAACGGGAACCGGTACTCCGTCAGCTCACATGCGCGTGTACTCACCCTCGTTTCTAGAACAATACGGAGGTGATAACGGAATTGTTTCGTGTCGGAAGCGCTATGTTAAGGTGGCTACACACGTTCATGCAAACTTAAGGTAGGACGAGACTCGCACAAATAAAGACTTGTACAATGTACAAGTCACTTGAGACATGATTAAATTTGAATCATGCCACCTGTGCAAGTGAAACGTAGCGTGTGTACTGAGGATATTGGAGACTTGAGATGGGTGTAAATGAAAATGAGTTTGTTCCTACATTATTACCAGGTTTGTGACATTTTGTAAAAATATGCTCTTAAAACTATTAACTCCCTGAATGTTATAAACGACATCAAAACTTAGGGTATTGCTAAACTAGAAGGGTTCTACACAATATTTTTCATGTCGCGCTTAGAATTACATGGAATTTATATTTTTCGAGCATATTTTTACAAAATGTCCCAACCCTAATTATTACTAACGCATCTAAGCAATTGTATCAATTTCAAGGTAATTAATTTATCAAATTGTTGAGAGTTTTGTAGTGAAATAGACCAAAAGTAATTAGGGCAGAAGAAAAGCAGAGTTGTTGTAAGTTTAGAATGTATAATTAGTGTATATATTTGTAGAAACTTAATTTTGAAATAAATTAATTATATTCCCACATTCAATTAAAACAGTGTTAACATGAGGGGGACTTCTCAATAGGCCGACGCCCCAATAGTCGACAGTTCCATCTTTCTGTGTTTTTGTTTTGTTTTTTGATTAATTTCACAGGTAAAATATAAGTCGACAAAATGCTATTCAATAGAATCAGTTTAATTTAATTACTAAAGCTACATTTCATGTTCAATCACTTCTTACAAATATGGATACGAGTTAAATTAATTTTATATCGGTCAATGTTACCAGAAAAATGAGGAAAAAAAAAGTTTCAGTAATAATAGCAATGGAGTTTACTTAATCAATCAATGGAGGTTTGGTCAATTTTGCTAATAAACAATAGTTTTGATAAGAGCTAAATTTAAATATACTGATCAATGCTATAGGATCATATCAATACATAACAGTCAATACATATAGTCACAGGACGATCATATGGTTTCTTGGCAATGCGCAATCTTTTCTTAAAGTCTGCTTGAGATCTATTTAATCGCTCTCTGCGATATAAAAATTCCTTTCTATATTTAGGGTCTTTTCGCTTAATGGAAAAAGGCGTATCATCTTTTTCAGGAAATTGGGGATAAGGAAGATCTAGGCCTTCAACATATTCTTCTAATATGTATAAGTCCATATCAGGGGTCCGAGTCATCTGGTCCAAAAGTAGAGTTTCTCTTACATCATAATTAGTATATTCTCTCTTATTTTTCTTTTTTTCTCTCTCTACCATCTTTTCTTCTCCTTATAAAAGAAGGGGGAACATTGTTTTCGGGAACTGGCGTAACATTAGCCGGACCATTAGAGGGTTGATCCTCTCTGCTCAATATTCAATGTATCCAGCATGAAGGTTGGCTTTTCCCTTCCAGTGAAATTATTTATTTCTGTTCTCATTTTAGGTTTATAGTCATTTTCATGAGTTGTAATGGGGGCTGCACCGCTTGCCGTTGAGAGGACTGGTGATGAGTCAGGATCCTCACATTAAATTCTAATATTATATCTAAACCATTTTCAAGAATTTCACTGCAATCTAAATCAACGATAAAATAGAGAAATTCCTCCTCTTCTATTTTTTTTCTTCAGTCCTTTCTACCTGGAAAGAAGAATATAATCTATACACTAGTGTAATGAAAATCAAATATACATACATTTTTTAAAAGAAGGGAAAATATTTCAATATTCAAACAATGCATTCATTTAAATGGAGTCCGCTGTATTCTTTTATACATGAATTTTGTATTTGTAAAGTAAAACCTTAATAAAAAATGTTTGCCGTTATCTAGCTAGCATCTGAAATTTATGCATTATTATAACAATTTAAAATGTAATAAAATAGGGGTACTAAACTTTTAGATTGCCCTTTTCTCTCTTATTGATAAATTGATAGAGGGATGTTATTAATTATACTATTTAAAAAATCATAGATTTTTAGAAGGTGAAATTTCAGGACGAACATAAGGATACCTTTTTTTTCTAATATTTTAGTCATATATATTTGACATGTCCAAATTGTCCTCGTACCAAGTAATTTTACTTTCATTCTAAGTGGACAGGGTTTTTTACTTGCATGCATTCTAGGTGGATTTTGCCCACAAAGTGATAGATGAACTTCATGGGAGTGAAAGGTACAAAAGTTTTCCGCCAGTTGCCTTCCTTTATCACCCATGTTTGTATCTGCAAAGAACATAGTTAATATACTACTACTAATTATCCTTAAGCGGAACGTTTCCCTAAAAAGTACAAATAAAGTTTATTAATTTGAAATTTTCAGGGTTAATGCATCTATTCAAATGAAATATTTTTTATTAATGATATTTCTTTCAAGTTTCCTTTCTTCCCTCCCCCCCCACCATCAAAAACACCAAATTAAGGGGGTACTTTCAGAAGGCATCAACTCATACAATTTTCCAGCAAGACACTTGGGATTAATTGCATCTTGTTCAGAATTCAATTGTCTACAAATAACAAGAGATATTTTTTTATCAAATTGGTCTAAGAAAAATTGTAAAAGAATTTTTCTAATTCATTTTCAAAACCATTGATTTGTTTTCATATATCTCATTATACCTCCTCACACATTGTGACATTGAGAGATTTAAAAAAAACTTGTCTGTATCTCTGTGAGCAATTCATTTATGAAGAAAATGACACAAACTTTTCGCTAGAAAAGTGTTGGTTCAACTAGTTCTCGAATACCGTTCCGGTGAAATGATAATCTTTGGTACTCTTCTCGCGCGATAGCGCTCTGCTATCGCTTATGTAGTCGAGATTGGTGCTTGCTGCGTCCGTAAACTATATGACTGACCGTTGGTATTATTCGTGAAATTGGAACTGAAGTTTAAAGAAGGTTTGCCTCTTCTGACAGGGGGCCTTTTATGAAAAAAGTACCCTTAGACTGGATGCGTCTCGGTGGGATAGGTTGTGCCTCCGTAACTTGGATGTGGCTCCGTAGACTTGGACTCGGATGTAGCTGGTCTTTGTGGCATCTTACAGCGTCATTGGAGGAACTTTATACAATTTTGCAGCTTTACGTACTGATGTTCCATTTTTTCAGACGTTATATGCCTGTTCCACATTATAGGAAGAATAGTGTTCCGTTCTTTTACGTGATTATACTCGAGGCAATTCGGGTTCTAGGTCAATTCGCCGCACGACACATTCGCCGAAAATATGACCATTTTCTAGCAGACTAAGGTTTACTACAAAAATTTAAGTTTATTGAACATCCTGTGTTAAATAAGTATTTAAAATTGATCAAATTTTTATTAACTATAAATTAAATTAAAATTAATTGTCTGGTTTTAATGCTTTATAAATGCTTGTTCTTAGTCCCATTATGAAAGCTTATAAATAAATTTAATAGTATTTATAAAATAATAATATTTACTAGTATTAATCAAATAATAAATATTTAAGCCATTTATTCTAATGTAAACTTTTCTATTTTTTAAAAGGAGTTGCTGAACAAAATTTTTTTGGACTTCCTTTTCGTACTCAAATACTTTCATCCATATTGTCAATATCTTATAAAAGGAATAGTTATATGAATATTATCAAAACCTAGAAATAGATGTTTTAACTGTACCTTCAATAGTGGTTGAAATATACGAATTTAAAGTTGGGTAGACTTTTTTGTGGGTAGCCTATATAAAAGATTAAAATAAAGTGAGACCAATACAAAATATTTTTTTTGTAATTGATAATTGTATACAGAAAATAGGATTAACATATAGTTAATAAACTGACACAAATAATGCAGCAATAACATTATATGAGTTAAACTTGGTTAACGTAAATTTCATAAAGTTTAACCAATAATTATGTAGAGTATTTTAAAATGATTTATACACATATATGTAATTTCATCTAAATGCAATTTCATCTGGACATATGAGATAGATTTTTAATTTTTTTAAATAATCATATTTTTCGGCGAATGTGTCGTGCGGCGAATGTGTTTACGGCGAATGGACCGGTCACCGTGAATTCGTACATAATGGGGTGAAACCTAACAGAGGAGGATGTGACTGTACATATTTGTGATGTGAATTTACTTATTAATAGACATTTTAGTAATAATGTAGTTTTAAAGCCTTAACCCTGTGTAGGTGATACCCTTTTGTAAATCGTTTATAGAATTCAGTTTAGATAGCAATCTATCTAATATATTAATTTATTTTCTATACCATTACTTGATCAAAATGCTTGTTGTCTAGTATAGTCTGTTTATTGATGTTTATTCCCAATAAAACTGAGCAAAACCCATCGTTCCCATTTCTTTGTACGATGACACCCCACACCGCCATTTTATTTTCAAAATGGAATACATCAGATATTAATGTGTTTTACCTATACGTTTAAGTTTACATACGTAAAGAATATCCTTGTGAACTAATATTCCATATAGAGTTTTTAGATAGTAAATTTTAACTGCTATGGCTTAGCTCAAGTAGTGAGAAAATGACGTTTTAGTACTAAAAATATATGATCTCTCACTGAAAGTACATACTACACCGTCACGAGCTGAAACTTGTTTCAAACTGATTGTTATTTAATGTATAGGATAAACAAATTTCAATGGGTTAGAACATATCAGGTGTTGAGTTATGGCCCTGTACGGATTCACCCATTGTACGAACTCACCCGGTTCTCCCCTATATGGAAAAATATTAATAATAGGTATTTGGAGGTTTATTATTGCATTTCAGTCAGTTTGGTCATAAAAACTTATAGTAAATTACGGTTAATTTAATTCTATTATTTAGATGATTTTTTTTAATAACTATCATGAAGAAAAAATGAATTAGAAAAGTTATGTTTATACCCTTGTTGGAAAGAAATTAATTTAATAAAATTAAGCCATGCAGTTTATGCTACTCTGTTCACTGTGTTATCTTTTACTGCTTTTATATTTTGTTATATGTATAGTTGTATATACATAATCAATAATTGTCATTGAAATGATTATTTTCGAACTTTTACCCATGTTCCTGTTGTTACTTTATATTTCTATTTTTTATAGTGCACTATATTATTTTATGTATTTTAAATCAGCTCCATGATTTACTTCACTTTCATATTTTTTTTTATGAATTAATCCTTGTATGATTTAAAGATTATTAAATCTGCTTGGTATTTACCTAATACTGAAATCAAAGACTTTCGTAATTGATGAGCATAACCCTAGCGCTACCCTCTAAAACAGCAAGTAGCGTTAAAAAAATGATAAACAAGGTAAAAAGGAAAAAATATAAAATAGATAAATTAAATTACCACAGTTCAGGTATTTGGTAATGAAAATGAAGCATCCACTGAATATTATTACCTTGGCAAAATGCGTAAAGGTTATATTATGGACGGTATTTATTTATGTATTTATCATGTTATTCGCTTAACTGAAAAAAATGTTCAACCAAATTGTCTAAAATTTAATGAAACTATTGTTCAATGTCCAGTGACCTGCACGTAGAATTTTGGGAGCGACCTGGTCAAAGGTCAAGGTCATGATCATTTATAACTCAAAGTATTGCACCATATTGCAGAAACTTGGTGGGACGATTATTCAATTTACAGGAACCATATTGTTAGATTAGAATGTAATCGACCAAATTGTCTGAAATTTGATTGGACTATTCGACAATGTCCACGGAACATCCGGTAGAATTTTGGGAGCGATCCGGTCAATGGTCAAGGTCATTTATAACTCAAGAACTCAAAATGTATTCAACCATATTGCATGTAACTTGGTGGATCGATGGTCACAATCCAGTCACCAGTTAATTATATTTTTGTAGCAAACAGATAAGCGTCGGCGAAGGTATGCTCTCTATCGGGTGCAGGTAATCTAGTTTTAGTCTGGGGTTAATGTTTGCTTCGAATAAAAGGCCACATCGCTGATGTCAATAGGAAATGAAGTACAAGGGAATGGAAGAAGCAGTCAAAAAGGAAAGTGGCTCCATGAACAAAGTCACCTAACACCGTCGGTGACAATGCTAACAGATGCAAGCACTCGCATAATATTGGTACAAAATATTGCCATATGGCATATGGAAACTCTCTTATAGCTCTGTTTTCGGCCAGTCTTATTCGAATACTAATTTTTAAATTTAATTGTAAGATAATAATGGACTAATTTAATTTCTCTTTAACCTTGTTTGAAAAAAAAACATTTCAAATTGGAGACCTCAGAAAAAGCTCTAATAATTGAAGATCTCATAACTTTGGTAATTAGCAAAAATACAGCAAATTTTCACGAACATAATTAGTTTTATAAATTTCTAAAGCTGGATTCTGAATTCATATTTATAAATTTTACACAATGCAGGAGCTATAAGGTCCAACGCGTCACGACATAGTCTCCGAAAGCCCGTTATGGAGTTGTGAAACAAGGATGCCAAAAGATGCGTATTGACGAGTTCTTTCTCGAGGTGGGAAGAGATATCGGGTCTTTCCCATTTGACGACCCCCACCATATTTAATTTAAATTATTTTTTATATGTATTTTTGTCCATAGAATCCGAAAATCAAAAGCGTTTTTTGTAGAAACTAATAGTTTTTGAGATATGAGGGTTTAAAGTTATTCATTTCCTATGTATTACTGAAGGATTGAGAACTCTGAAAAAACTCGTGTTTTCATTGAAATTACTCAACCATATATATTTTTGGCATGAAACAGTAATGTAGTTTGTTGTATCCGCTAGTTTGTTGTACTGCACACTTCATGATTGTTTAATGACCTGGCAGGGGGGTATGGGGGGGGGGGGGGGTTGGGGCGGCACCCCCCCCTTACACATATCAGTATTGAAGTAATAATTTGAAAATATCACGGAAACTGGAAATGTTTTTGAAATATGTATTTGATTTTTTTGCAAAAAAATTTTCTTTTCAAAATAAAAAAAAGTTAAGAGATCGAAATTCCAAAATAGAGCTACTAGACGACCTTATGAATTACGTTCTGAACTGATTAGCCCCCATTCATTTTTCTGAAGGACCAACCCCCTAAGAGTGGCGCAATTTTGAGTAAAAAAGATACTGAGATATTGGAGGAAGAAAAATATTAAAAAAAAAAAAATTAGGCTTTTCGTCCCAGCCAGATGATTCATAAGGTCGCTTCGGGGGACCAAAGGTCCCCCATGGCAGCGACGAAGCAGTCGACCAAAAACGGGTGGCTAGGACATGAGATTGTCACTAAAGACCGCCCCCCCTGTACGTACGTACATGATTATTTGAAGTACTTCCGATCACCCATGCGTCATGGAAATTTCCACAAGTTTTCTATGGACTATTTTCGGGGTAACTAAAGAAAACTAAAAAAATTCAAAAAAACAGGGACCATCCTCTTAACCAACGTAAATTTAACTAATTTTAGATAGTACATGCAACTCACTTCGTAGGTAGAGGCAAAATAAAACAATTCATATAAATCAAAACATATCAAATTAGATTTGATTCAACTAATCATTTCTCTGTGCGTGTGTTTAATTTCATACTCATTTTATTTTTTTAATAATTTTTCAGTTATTTTTTTTAATCCTACATTTTTTCCATGATTTAGTGAAACTCTAACTATTTATTAACTGCTGATCTTACTGACTCTTGTTAATAATTATCTGTTTAATTTGGACTATTTTCCTAATTAAACCTTTTTGTTAATTAATATTCGTACTTAATCATAGTTTTTGCTTATTCTTATAACAGATATTTTTTTCAATGAATTAGTATTAAGTGTGAAGAAGAATTCTAATTTTTTGTTGTTATTCACTTCCTTACTCTGAGAAACATACTTCATTCTAAAAAATGCTTACTTCATTAAATTAATATTATCAATTGAATAGAAAGAAAAGTCTTTTGGGATATTTCAATATTTTCTTTTCATATTGAAACACGACGATCAATATTGTGTTTCGTTATCATCTTCACCTGCTCCCTCAGTGCAATTATATAACAATATTCTAACAAAGGAGATAGCTATTATTATCAATATTGTTAGTTCTGATTATATGTCTAAAGATAACAGATTCAATAACGCAATCTCTGTTTGAACTTGATTGAACAGCAGTCATGAATATTGATAATAAATATGACTGAAAAGATATTTACCTTGCGATATGTTCAAATTTTCGAGAGAACTTGAGTAGTATATCAATTTCTCAAAGTTCATTGTTCATTTTAAGTTATCTCTCCAAACTAATGAATATCTTTATAATTTGCATTTTATTAGCTTGGAAAATTAATATACCTATTAATTAAGATCTATTCAGTTTATGGTTTTCCACTGAAAAATAACAGGAATAAAACGTTGCAGTAGGTCTTAGGAATACTGGAATAATATAGAAGAGAGCTTAATGGTGTGTCTGACATAGGTTAGGGTATAGAATTATAAGGGAAAATATCAATTAATATAATAATTTGTCAAAAAAAAAAAATACTAATTAGCATGATTCATAATCTATCTTCATTTAGAGGTTACTTTTGCATTGATTTCTTACTGCTATTGCTCCATATTTTAGTAATAATATATTAGCTTTTTCTTGAGAATTCAGATTTCTCCAAATCCATTTCATGTTATAATTTCTTTTCAGTTTGTGGGATATAAAATTGTTTTTTTTGAGGTACTTAAAGGGGCAGTTCAGTCAAAATGAAACTATCGCCAAATTGGTCCTAAATCGATTTAGTATATTTATTTATGTAACATTAGAATATTCTTTGATTTTAGATATGTTTATATAAAAAGTATATTGTAAATTAGTGGCGCCATCTGTGGACTGTGGTGGACCGACGAACTAATCATTGTAGTAGGTAAACAAAATGATAACCAGTCCCAGACTTGAATCTGTCATTAAATGTTTGAAAATGGTGAAAAGAATTTGTGAAATTGAAAACTGTCCTTCGAGACAATTAGATTTAGTTTTGAAAAGAAAACCATCTCTTCATAAATTACCTGTTAATACTGTTGATAGAAAAATTGTTTACATGTTATCAGTTGTAAAATGTAAACAAATAGTACAGAGTTGTGGCGCCATCTGTAGGAGGACGCAGGAACTAAATCGAATTTATAAAATATGATATATATCGCTTATATTTTTTTCAACCGTTCAATTCTACAAGAATGCTTTATTCTTTCTAAGTGATCGTTCAACATTAATATTATGAAAACGAAAATTGACTTCAAGCGCACAATCTTTCACTTGTCTCTATGATTTCAGTACTTTTAATGTAATGATATTTCTAGATTTTTCTCTGGCGCTGCTTAAACGGAAAAGATCAAATAATTTTGAAGTGTTGTCTCTGCCAATATTTTTACAGCTTCAATGATTCAAATATTATTAAATTATATATCTTTTTCACTCTGTCCGATATCATCAAACTGATATCAGTCGCTTAGGCAAAACTCTATGAATTAATAAAATCAGTCATTTTTGGGACTCAATTTCCGGTCTACGATTGTTCCGTTTAAATCCACCAGCAATTGACACGGAGAAAAAAATCTTCACAATTTGAAGGAAGAAGTCAAATGCTCTGCATCGCTATTCCCATTCAGGTTTGCCTATTAAGAAATAAAAAAAAACTCGATGAATGGATGAAATTAATTCAAATTAAACACAAATACAAATTGTTTTGAACAAATTTGTATTTTGTGGTCAAAGGAGATACCCTGCAAACATTTCCACGTGTATACCATGTGGTTATGTCCACATTATAACAATGTGGGTACAATGTTGATTTTTGGAACCTTGGACGATATGTTATACATGTGGTTTTGCCACATGTATAACATATGGAATACACACGTTAACCATAACAAAACCACATAACAGTACCATGTGCAACACATATCTGTACCATATGTTACCCATATCAGTACCATATGTTACCCATATCTGTACCATATGTTACCCATATCTGTACCATATGTTACCCATATCAAAACCATATGTTACCCATATCAAAACCATATGTTACCCATATCAATACCATATGTTACCCATATCAAAACCATATGTTACCCATATCAATACCATATGTTACCCATATCAATACCATATGTTACCCATATCAAAACCATATGTTACCCATATCAAAACCATATGTTACCCATATCAATACCATATGTTACCCATATCAATACCATATTTTACCCATATCAAAACCATATGTTACCCATATCAATACCATAAGTTACCCATATCAAAACCATATGTTACCCATATCAAAACCATATGTTACCCATATCAATACCATATGTTACCCATATCAATACCATATGTTACCCATATCAATACCATGTGTAACATATATCAGTACCATGTGTAACACACATCAGTACCCTGTGTCAAGAAATCAAAAAGATCATACTAATTTTATTGCCATTTCTTACTTTACAGTACATAGTGTATATGTAATTCGCCAGTATATTATTTAGTTTAATGTTACATATTACTATATACAAATTAAATTGGAAGAAATGAGGAAAGAAATGAAGTGATGTTTCCGGAATCGAACTGGGGTCCCTTTAGTTTGCTGTTGTTTTGAGTCTGCTACATATACACTGAGCCATCCTGTACATGATAGAAGTAGCTTTTTAAAGCTATTATTAATAAATTTATATTCACTTTATATGATTTACTTCACTTTAGAGCAGGGGTGGGCACATGTTGTGTTTTTCAGTGCCGAAATATGGAATAACAGTGCCGTTACCATTTTCTTTTCGTTTTTTAAATTTCAGGGGATACTGAGTAATTAAAATGAGAGGAAGGGGGAAAGATTTCATTGAAGTACGTACAATCGTACATATTTGGAACATAAATATTTGTAGTATATTTATTATTTGAATTAAAAGCAATTAATGAATGATACATAATTATACTTTTCTTTTTTTCACAATAAAAACAAAAATAAGTTGTTTTACATTCAAGTAATAATAATTTAATAACTAATTCATAAAATCACAGGATAAATGACAATGGCTTCCCAACTTATTAAAAAAAAGGAATTAAAAATGTTTGTCACAAATTCTTACCAGCGTAAGAATAACTGATCTAGATAAAAAGAGTCAGAAGTAAAATTTTTAAACACCGGCACTACTTTAACAATAAACAAAAAATACCTTATTAACGTATAAAATTGACTATCAAAGTATCAAGGTAATTACAAACATTCTGTTCTTCAACTAGTTTACCATCCTCTTTTATATTATAAATCCTTGTAATTTATAAAGCAGTCAGGGCTAAATATTCTAAATTTTCTTTGGAAGAAAATAAAGCACCTTTTCTCTGGTGGGCACGAGTGCCGCTCTGAGTGCCAAAATAGCAATGAGTGCTGCATTTGCCCATGATATAAGAGTTGTATAGAAAACTAGCATTATCATGGCAGACTACATAAAATATTTTCTTTCTTTTTCAAATATAGTCATTATTCAGTGTATTTAATTTCTCAGTACTCTAAATATCAGAACGGATCACTACACATGACTTCATTGAAGAAAATTTATACTGGAAGAATTTTCATGGAATAAAACTAATTTACTATATAGATATTCATAGAAAACAAGGCAATTTGTGGCAAACTAAACTAAATATTTTCACTATAAAAGTTAGTTCGCTAAACAGGGTTCTACTAAACAGGATGGTTCACTATACAGGAGTTGACTATAGTGGAGATCTACTGTAATTATACAATAAATAGATTGATCGTCCTCTTTCACATAATTGTATTTAGAGTTCAAAAGTAACAGAAGTTAACCATGTGTAATTTACCACATTACAACCACATGTCAATTACCATTTCAATAACAGATGCTAACCATGTGTAATTTACCACATTAAAACCACATGTCAATTACCATTTCAATAACAGATGCTAACCATGTGTAATTTACCACATTAAAACCACATGTCAATTACCATTTCAATAACAGATGCTAACCATGTGTAATTTACCACATTAAAACCACATGTCAATGACCATTTCAATAACAGATTTTAACCATGTGTAATATACCACATTAAAACCACATGTCAATGACCATTTCAATAACAGATTTTAACCATGTGTAATATACCACATTAAAACCACATGTCAATGACCATTTCAATAACAGATGTTAACCATGTGTAATTTACCACATTAAAACCACATGTCAATGACCATTTCAATAACAGATGTTAACCATGCATAATATACCACATCAAAACCACATGTCAATGACCATTTCAATAACAGATGTTAACCATGTGTAATTTACCACATTAAAACCACATGTCAATGACCATTTCAATAACAGATGTTAACCATGCATAATATACCACATTAAAACCACATGTCAATGACCATTTCAATAACAGATTTTAACCATGTGTAATATACCACATTAAAACCACATGTCAATGACCATTTCAATAACAGATGTTAACCATGTGTAATTTACCACATTAAAACCACATGTCAAATACCATTTCAATAACAGATGCTAACCATGTGTAATATACCACATTAAAACCACATGTCAATGACCATTTCAATAACAGATGTTAACCATGTGTAATTTACCACATTAAAACCACATGTCAATGACCATTTCAATAACAGATGTTAACCATGTGTAATTTACCACATTACAACTACATGCCAATTACCATGTTTTATGTTTATAATTAAATATCTATAACATATGGTTTCAGTATGGTTTTAAACATGTGGTTATAATATTGCGTAACCACATGGTTTAACATCTGTTATTGAAATGGTAAATAACATGTGGTTTTAATGTGGTATATTACACATGGTTAACATCTGTTATTGAAATGGTAATTGACATGTGGTTTTAATGTGGTAAATTACACATGGTTAACATCTGTTATTGAAATGATAATTGACATGTGGTTTTAATGTGGTAAATTACACATGGTTAACATCTGTTATTGAAATGGTAATTAACATGTGGTTTTAATGTGGTAAATTACACATGGTGAACTTCTGTTATTGAAATGGTCATTGACATGTGGTTTTGATGTGGTAATTTACACATGGTTAACATCTGTTATTTAAGTGTTTTGGTTGTTTCAATGTGGATGATACATCTTAAAAACTTATTGCCATATTATAACCATCCAACCACATGGCATCCATGTGTATGCCATGTGGAAATGTTTGCAGGGTAAATGATTAAAATTACATTTTTTTTCTTTACAAATACGTTAATGTACGCATCATATATAATCTAACTTTTACAATTCTAACGTTAATTCAGATATATTCTTTAGGTGGATTAAATTTTTCAACCTCTTTTTCTCTTACACCTTTGTTTTTTCTGGATTGTCTTCAGATCGAACTTTTAATTCTGCGATCGTGTTGATCTTAGGTGACTCTATCGTGGGAAAATCGAAGATTGAAAGAAGGTACTTATCTATTCTTCTATGGGCCAATCTTGGTTACCTCGTTAGGATGTTGGTGAGATGAAAATTATTCACTGCTTAGAAACTTTTAAATTATCAGAGGTAATTTAAACTCAGCGTTGAAGGTATTTTCAGGTTTCAGTATGAAAATACCTTCAACGCTGAGTTTAAATTACCTCTGATAATATGGACTTCCTGTTGAGTATGAATCTTTTCAATCAAACTTTTAAATACATTCTATTAGGGTAAATATCTATCTTTTATGGAATTATAAAAGGGCTTGATGAATTATTGTCCATTTTTTGTACTTTTAATCATAAATTTTTTCCCAAATACACTATACAGGCAGTAACCGATATGAAACAATATCGACACACTATCAATAATCTATCTGAACATAAAGCCTTTTGTCGTTAAAGAGAAAACAGCAAACACTAATACCAGTTTTCAAATCATACTAATTCGAAAACTATCTTTGTGATTCTGAACTTCTGTCAACAAATCAGTTTATAACTTTAAAATAAAAAAATATTCTACCGTGTCCTATTGGTTATTGTGTAATTACAGTAAATAAATAGAATAAGTTTATCATTCAACGAACCATGCAAGATTTAACCTTTAAATATTATTTGATTTAAATAAAATACGAAATGCCGCGTACATCTTAGCTAATTGAGTTATTCTTTTTTAATGAACATTATTCTTTCCTAACAAGTCGTTTATGATAATATTTCAAACAGCATAAATATTATAGCGAGTAGATTATGGAGTAAAAACAGTGAGAAAGATACGTTGATTTATCGCTCACTAATTTCCTCTTTACTTACCGTTCACTCATTTCTTCCTTACTTAACATTCACTCATTTCGTCTTTACTTACATGTAGTTTATAAATTTTCCTTTTTACTTACCGTTTACTCATTTCCTCTTTATTTACCGTTTACTCATATCCTCTTTACTTACCGTTCACCCATTTCTTCCTTACTTACCGTTCACTCATTTTCTCTTTACTTACCGTTCACTCATTTTCTTTATTCTGATTTTTTTTTAGTTTCAATAATACTCCTTTTTTATTAATTAAGAAGAATTAAATTTAGTTTTTGTAGAGGCTTACATCTAATATCATTGATAATTTACAAACAATTAATATTGTTTATATATATTTTATATCTAACAGTATATGTTAACAATTACTTGAAAATAACAATCTGTAAACTTTGGCATTATTCTTAATGAATTTTCTATACTGATCTAATATTTGCATAGCTTATAGTTATACCTACGAATTATTAGAATAAGAACATTTCAAATGAAAATAAATTTATATCAAATTGTAGTTTATCAAATGTACTGCTGTTGCATTCCACTTTCCTTTCTTGTAATAAAAAATTGAAAAGAATTCTGAGGCAGAAATGAAAACATTGTATTCAGAGAAAAGAAATGTACTTCATCAGTTTCCAAATGTTTCTGTTCAGTGAAAATAGGAAGTATTTTGACTTTATAGAATATATATTACGTCAAATATTGTTTGTTATGTTTCTTTTGTTGAAAAGCCCGATAGTGTGACATTGAAATTATCAAACAATATTTCAATTGCGTCCTTAGAGCTGTATTTATATCTATTTTTTAACATGGTAAAATGTGCAGGGAAATATCCTTCACCCAAAATTTGTAAATATATTAAATATTGTACTTTAGTTGCCTTTTGTTTAATTTATGAAATGAAATATGAAATGTATAATTTGTGAAATCCTATATTTGTTATTCGCCATCTTGCTGTCCATTAGGAGCGGTAAAATGAATTAAAGTCGTTAAAATTGAAATAAAAGTAAATATAAATATTTGTTACCCCTGGCACTCGTTTTGGATCATTTTTGTCAGACCAGGAGACGAGTTATTTTCGAACAATGAAAACAATTTTCTTCAATTACAATGGTATAGAATGACACAAATAAGGTTTACAGTAAATGTTCTGAAAGACTATATTTTTGTACATTTATTTAGTATTTTATGATTATTTCTAAAGTTCATTTTGAATATGGAAAAGTCAGAGCGAAATTGTTAATTTGGCAACGAGTTAATCTCTAATGTTTTTCGAACTTCTATTAAGGGTAGCAGCTTCTAGAGGTAATCAGTTTCTATTGATATTGTTGTGGAGAAAATCATGACCGGTAATTTGACCCCCCGGTAATTGGACTTCCGGTAATTGACCTTCATTATTTTATTCTAAGATGATGCACTTAATTAAGTATTATGTCAATATTTTGTAACAATTCTATAATATTGTACCATCAATTCATTAGCTCATCGGTTTCAAAATATTTTCTACCGTTATCTTCAAATTTGACATGAAATGACAACGGCTGCAGCCACATCAGAAATGCCAAACGTTATAAAGAGTAAATCGTGGAGGATATCGTCCAGTAGATATTGTTTTAAAATCGATAAAATAATGCATTTATTGTAAAATTTTGTATCATAGTTACCTTCGTAAATTTGTGTAAGGTTATACTTTAGGCGGCATTTATTTATTTATCATCTTAATATTCGCATAACTCAAAAAAGTGTTAAGCTGAATTGCTTGACATTTGATGGGACGGTTGGTCAATGTCCATGAACCATCTGGTAGAATTTTGATAGCGATCTGGTCAAAGGTCAAGTTCATTTTTAACTCAAAAAATATTCAACCAAATTGCCTGAAATATGGTGGGAAGTTTGGTCATCATCCAGGAACTGGTTTATTAGATTATGGGAGAGAACAGGTCAAAGATTAAAGTCTAGGTCATTTATAAATCAAGGATTATTGGATGGTCAAGGTCATTATATTCGGCTGCGAAGGTATGCGATCGGCCGAGTACCAGTTCTAGTTGCATAATATTATCATAATATTTAATTAAGTTTATAATCAAATCAAATGACGGGTGTCAAATTAAAAGGGGATCAAATTATCACGGGTCAAAATTCCAAGGGGATCAAATTATCATGGGTCATATTACATGGGGTCAAATTCCCAGGGATTAAATTACCTAACATCTGTGAAAACTAATCAAATTGGTATCTCTCCTCATTGCTGTTTAAATATCCAAAGCGATGTCAGGCTCAAACCTTAGCATTTCACCCTTTATGAACTGCGAACGTCTGCCCTGCGGTTATCAAGAATTTTTCAGTGATCGAGTGTCGGTTTGGAGTTGGTAATTTGAAGATGGACAAATTTACTCTTTCCTATAGATTTTCAGTCTTCAATGGGATTGAGTTATTTGTTAGCAGATCAAGATAACGTCAATTTATGACGTAGGTGATTATAGCAACTAAAAGCGAGAGCCTTTTGATTTTTATACTGCCAATAATATACCATGCGATATGCTTTGGTTATCATTTCTGACCATTCAAATAATGGACAGATGTAACTTCAAATATCAATACTTTTTATTAACGTATTAGATAAATTACTATATTAGTGAAATGAATATATTTCTAAAATTACTGCATTCATTAAAACTGTTAATTATTAAAATTTGTATATTGATAAAATTTGAATATTGTCAAAATTTGTATATTGTTACCATATGATTTACTAAATCAAAATTCGTAAAATATATTAATAGTCTGCGGACTTCACAAATGATATTTCATTTCTTTTGAATTCACTCTCAAATATTCTTCCCAATAATATTTGTAGAACTCATCTCTAATGAACTACAACTAGTTTCACTATAAAGAGCTTATACTTCATTTAGTAAAAACTAGAAAACTACTTGAAATTTGTTCCTTGAAATTAATTATAAAAAGTACTTAATTTATTAGTACTCTACTAACCAGACCGTTCACTATACAGGATTTCATTATTATGGAGTTGTACCGTATGTTATGAATTATTATTTAACGAAGATAAAATTGTTACAAATTCCATGTGTAATTGTGTATGTAATATGAATATGTATTATTTTATTTACCTATAGCACTTCAATTCTCAGAAACTTATATATTCATATACTATTCACGATATAATTTCTGTTTATAGGAATCGTAAGAATCAAGTTAATATAATATGCGTGAATTCATTTACCGATTTGCCTGTATAATCAATTCTCATTTGAATTTCAATAAAAGTTTGTCGAATGGGAGAAGATACATGAAAGGTTTTGGCCAAGTGATATTTACTTCAGCCCTGCAAACATTTCCACATGTGTACCATGTGGTTAGTCCACATTATAACAATGTGGTTACAATTTGTAGATTTTTGGAACCTTGAACGATATGTTATACATGTGGCTTTGCCACATGTATATTTGTATAACTTGTGGAATACACATGTTAACCAACACCACATGTCACCACCATATGTAACACATATCAGTACCATGTTTAACACATATCAGTACCATGTGTAACACACATCAATACAATGTGTAACACATATCAGTACTTTGTGTAACACATATCAGTACCATATGTGACACATATCAGTACCATGTGTAACACACATCAGTGCCATATGTAACACATATCAGTACCATGTGTAACACACATCAGTACCATATGTTACACACATCAGTACCATATGTAACACACATGTTATATAATGTTACATAATGTTATATACAAATTAAATTGGAAGAAGTGGGGAGAGATATGAAGTGGTGTTTCGTGGAGTCGATCTGGTGACCTGTAGATTGCTTTTGTATTGAGTCTGCGACATATCCACTGAGCCATCCTGGACATGATAGAAATAGTATTGGAATGAGCTCAATCCAATATGATAACTCGCGTGCTATTCAAAGTTATCATTAATAAATTTAGATTCACTTTAGATGATTTAATTCACTTTAGATGATTTAATTCACTGTAGAATATAGAGGATATAGGAGTTGTATAGAAAACTAGCATTATCAAGGCAGACTTTATAAAATATTTTCTTTCTTTTTCAAATATATTCATTATCCAGGGTATTTAATTTCTCAGAACTCTAAATATCAGAACGGATCACTACACATGACTTCATTAAAAAAAAATTACTGGAAGAACTTTCATGAAATACAACTAATTTACTATATAGATATTCATAGAAAACTCAAGGCAATTGGTGGCAATCTAAACTAAATGTATTTACAATAAAAGTAATAGTTCGTTAAACAGGGCTCTACTAAACAGGATGGTTCACTATAGAATAGTTCTTCTGTAATTATACAATAAATAGATTGATCGTCCTCTTCACATAATTTTATTTAGAGTTCAAAAGTAACAGAAGTTAACCATGTGTAATTTACCACATTACAACCACATGTTAATTACCATTTTAATAACCGATGTTAACCATGTGTAATTTAACACATTACAACCACATGTCAATTACCATTTCAAGAACAGATGTTAACCATGTGTAATTTACCACATTACAACCACATGTCACTTACCATTTCAACAACAGATGTTAACCATGTGTAATTTACTACATTAAAACCACATGTCAAATACTATTTCAATAACAGTTGTTAACCATGAGAAATTTACCACATTATATCCATAACATCTGTTATTGAAATGGTAATTGACATGTGGTTGTAATGTGGTGAATTACACATGGTTAACATATTTTATTTATATGGTAATTGACATGTGATTTTTATGTTTATAATTACATATCTACAACATATGGTTTCAGTATGGTTTTAAACATGTGGTTATGATATTGCGTAACCACATGTTAACCATCTGTTATTTTAGTGTTTAGGTTGTTTCAATGTGGATGATACATCTTAAAAACTTATTGCCACATTACAACCACCCAACCACATGGTATCCATGTGTAAGCCATGTGGAAATGTTTGCAGGGAGATCACCGCAAATACCCTGAGAGATGTGAAAGGAATCCTTAGAAAGTATTTGATAAATACCGAGTAATAAAGATAGCAGAATAAATTTGTTCTTTTTTACAAATTCTAGTAGTTAAATTATCAATAAATAATATTGAAAGTATGTTATGATTCACCTAAGCACTTCATGAGTTAGCTAGACTTTAAACAAATATAAATTAACACCGGATAAATATTTATTATTGAATACATATATACGAACTGTTAAATAAAATGTCATTACTCATGAGATACTGTACAGCGATTGTCATAATTAATAGAATGGTATGTGAAATAAGAAATATTTGCATTCACCTGATAATATCTACAATAAAGGGTAAAATATAAAAAGTATATTGAATACTATATATTCGCATGCAAAAAAGAAATTAAAACTGAAAAAAATTGGCAACAATTATAATTATTAATAAACTAGTTACGAACTAAGGAACAGAATAATTATTCATGACACAATTATTGATTGCATATTCTTATATTTGTGCATATCTGCTTATCATATACCTATCGATGCCAATCACCAGACAATAATATTCTAGAGATTGATTAATTAAATACATGAAATTAAGGAAAATTTGTCAAACACATGAATTATCGTTAGGCAACGAGTGATATGATGGTGAGGACGAAACAACCCAAATAAGAAATAGAGAGGCTGATGGTGTCTGCTCATATGAAAGGTGAGAGGTATGATAAGATATCTAAATAGTTGACATCCCTAAATCTAGTGTGGGAGAAATATTTAGAAGAAGCATTAATCCGGTATGCGTGATTTCAACAGAGAATAACGTGGCAGAAAGAGAACTTAGTCAGACAGGAGTGAGCGGAAGTAGTGAGATTTTCTATTGAAAATTCTCTTGCTACCACCAAACACTTACTAGTTGCGATGGGATCTGAGATTGATGAGTTGTTAAGAGCTGGTATCAAAGCATGTCATCCCAAAAAGACTCTTTTGCAATTGATCCTACCCAGTTGAAATTCGGTGCAGGATAGGGGAAGCGAACAAAGTGCGCGGGGCCGGTATCACGGCAGTCAGGGAGCCGCGATAGAAACTTTAATAAAGTTAATCAACCAGGTTCCAGAAAAACATCAACAGTGAATAGAACCAAGCACCGTTAAAATTAAACTTTAATAAAGTTAATCAACCAGGTTCCAGAAAATCATCTACAGTGAATAGTTCCCAAGCACCGTTAAAATTGAACTTGAATAAAGTTAATCAATCAGGTTCCAGAAAAACATCAACAGGGATAAATTCCCCAGCACCGTTTAACATAAAGTTGAAAAAAGTTCGAATTAACAATAAAACCAAAAAAATAAAGTTCTAATAAAGAAGTCAGATTCAAAACAACCACCCCAAAAATTTACAATCAAGCTTGCTACAGAACGGGAATCAATAGATAGCTAAAGTTAATGTTTACTAAATCGCTTTAATCTTCATTCAAATGTACTTCTAACTCGTCAAATGTACCTGAGAACAGTCTAATCACATTAAACTTGGGACTTGTTATACTATATGAAAAGTCTCTCCATAATTATTTTAGAAATTCATTTTATTTTGTTTTTATTTGATAGACTTTTGTAGATTTTTAGCTTATTTAACTACTCGGTTATTGCATCCTTTTTGCTATCTCCAAATTCAATTTGGATACAAGTAAGTGTTTATCTTCATACGCTAAATTCAATAGATAGGAGTGAATACTTTTACTTCTTGTATTAATTAGCTTTCAAACTTTTTTCATGGACACAGTAAACTTATTTAAGTATTATCACTGTAATACACTGAAACTGGGGAATCGTAATTATAATATTATGGAGAATGTGGAATCTCCATAATATTATTGTCGAAATTTATTTAATTTTGTTTCTATTCAATTGACTTTTATAGATTTTCCGCTTAATTAACTATTTAATTGTTGCATCCTCTTTACTCTTTTAAAAACTATTTGAATACTAAGTTTTTATCTTCAATATTCGCACATATACGCCTTAATGGTTCTAGGTATATCCACCCCGGTATATTCCACGCAGGTATATTCCACCCAGGTATATTCCACCCCTGTGACAATGTTCATTTGGGTGACAATAAAAAATAAAAGATTTTATTTTTAGATTGCCATTAGTTAAATAATTCGTACCGTTGAAAAAATAACTCGGACAATATCCTGAGACATTTGGACAATATATTTTTTAACATGAAACTGCATCTTTGCTCTTACAACAATGGTTGGATGTATGGAAGGGGTCGACTTGCAGAGACAAGCCACTCAATGTTTTCGCTCCTTGCTACTAAGTTTAGGACCAAATTCCCCGTAGTCAAAATCTCTCTATGTGAAAAGACAATAATCTCCTAGTCTTAAAACCCTGTACAATAATCCTCACCTCCCTATCGAAAACCTCCTGGTCAAACAAAAAAAAACATAAAAAAGCCTTCGGTCAAAAACCAAATTAAAATGAAATAAATATAACAAGAAGTAGTGTAATGACCTCATCTTACAATTAATATCGCTGTTGTGTTGGCAATAGGGAAAAAAAATCAGCTTTAGATTGAAAATCTGAACACCTCAACTGATAAATAGGGTTCACACAACCTTTCTTTCTGTTGTTCTGTCACATGTGTAGTGAAAAATAAACAGCTTGTGATTAATTAGCCAGCAAGAGGTTCAATTTGATACAGTGTAAGTTACCTAGTTTTATTTATAATATTAATAAATACTTAAAATCAATACCTAACCTAACCTAACCTGAAAAGTTGGGTGGAATTGAATATACCGGAGTGGAATATACCGGGGTGGAATTTACTGGGGTGGAATATACCGGTTACCACCTGAATTCTATTACTTAATGTATCAACTAGCTTTTTAGGTAATATTTTTAATTAGCAATGTAAACTTCTATATATTTGCTTCAATAAATTGAAATAAAGAACATTGTGTATCTCTTCATATAACATGTATAACTTTCTGATATAGACTTCAGGATGGCACTGCAGTCTATCAGTGTAAATTTCCTACTAATTTTTAGATTAAACTGATTCAATAATTGTTCAATATCATTACCTGGGTCTGTTAACTCAACAGGAAGGATAAATTTTCAACTTTACACAGCTCACCTAGTTTCACTTAGTATAAGGATCATTTTTGTTAATCTTGGCTTTCGGTATGGGTTTAACTGAAATCATTAATGGCTAGTTAAAACTTATAATAAAGGTGTATTTTTGTAGAAATGTACTAAGATAGAATTTACTAAAATAACTCTATATATTAGAAAAAGTAAACAAGTCTAAATATTCTAAGGAGCTTCTAGATAAAGATAAAATCAATCTTAAGATGCATCTTTTTCTGTTCTTAACATTCAGTTTGCATTTCATAATATATTTTTACAATCCTAATTTTCATTTCATCCTAAATAGCATACATAGATAGTTTTTCCTTATGGAATTACAAATAAGTTTTATCGGTTTTCGAACACGTAAAACTGCCTGTCACTTATTTCATTTGTGGGCATTTGGACTTATTATCAATCGTAATTTAATTCTTGTCCATGAAATCATGTATCTTAACTGCGAACTCTCGTATAACTGCTCTTACCCTCATAATATGTGTTGAAATCTAGACTGCCCCCTGATTTACATAGATTATCAAATATTGTTTCGAAAATTGAATGGCAATGTTTATTTATGTAGTTTGTTGTCTTACACACTTCATGATTGTATAAGGGCCTAGTTAAGAAGCTTTGAGGGTGTTAGGAGGGGGGGGGGGGAGGGGTTGGCCTGTCCCCGATATACATATATTTGATGTTATATCATAAATGAAAAATATTGAAAGTGTTTCGTTCAAAGTAGTGTTTCAAAATGTGGATAACAGTTTCCCGCCTTGCTTACTGTTTTAGCTATTTCCCGCCTGCCATTTAGAATTCTTCTAGATTTTAGATGATTATAATTTTTATCTGATATTACTTTACGTCAAACTTTACATATTTTTTTTGTTTTCATATTAAACAATAACTGATAAGTAGGTTTGTTATATCTGTTTTCTTTCCTTCTTAAAAGTCTCATTTACTATAGTCATCTATCATTATTGATTTGTACTCTTGGGAATAAAATATCTATAGGCAAATCTAATCTATCATATTTAAAGTTTAAAGTAAATGGTCCTTCTCTCCCTGAAAATTGAATCATGCACGAGTAATTGGCATAAATGGTGAATAAACTATACTAAATGTGTAGGAAAATTTCATCAAAATGATATATAGATTTGCATGAGTATGATCTATTTAAGAAAAAACTACTGAAGCTCTTTCTTTCTGGGGATAAAATTATACTATCCAACAAATAATTATAATCACAATTAAATTGTTAGAATTAAGTTAAATCAAGTTTTCGGGAATATATATTGTGAAATTCTTTATTGTTAGCGAGCAAAATTATATTTTCATATGTGGCGAATTAAAACCAATTAATTCCATTTCAAAATAGAAGATTTCAAAACGGACAAAAACTAACTTCAAACAGTCCCTAAATGTGGATATTATAGTTTTTACGGTCAATTTAGATTTCAAACCTTACTAAAAATTTAGTAGTAATGAGTAAGGAATTATTCGAATGACGAAATTATCGTTCGTTTGATGCTATGTTTAAGAATCAATCTAGTGCTCCATTAGGTAATTAGTCCCCTCCGAAAAACAATTGTGTTGCAAGTAAAATTGGGTAGAAACTGAAAGACTCGAGGAATAAAATCTCTCCAGTTTTGGGGAACTGCAGACCAGACTGGGAGAAGTTTTATGGTGCAGATATTTTACTGCAGACTGAGTGCTCACTGTGTAAAATTTCAGAAATCTGAGATTTTTATAATGAATGCAATTGCTACTAATTAGTTAGAATGAATATGTCAATTGTATAAAGTTATCATATAGGACACTTTTCATTGCTGGTCAAATAATCTGAGTTTTTGCTGCTATTTTTGACACTAGACAAATATAAAAGGAGGGAAATAGCCTACTGAATATTTTATAGTCACATGAAAACCATCTTGATTGTGTAGTTATATATGATATATATTATGAATTGATAAAAAAAGTTGTTATCTAGTATGTATGAAGAATAATTGCATAAGTGCATTAAATAATAGAATCAAATGGATCAACCAAATTACTTATAATTTGAAATGAAACAGGGGAATATGTGATTTTATTCTAAAGAGTCACAAATTATTGATGAAACAAAATACGAGGTCTTTTTGACGTGTATTTACATAGTGAATACATACAAAAAAATGAAAATTCTCACAAAAAATGTAATATAAAAAATATATATTTCAATAGCTACTGATTTATGAACAATATGAAAATATAGACAATTAATTTTATAAACCTTTGCATTTAACAAAAGTTATTTCAAAAAGAATTTAAGTGAAGAGGATAATTAATTGACTGCATTGTGCAAATAAGGAGTCAGTTAAATTAGTTGAACAACACCAAAATGAAAGCATTAAACCATAATATTTATTCTATTAAAGAAAAATATTAAACTGAGTACACAAAGTATTCATTAGAAGTATAAAGAACAAAGGTGACTTAATAGACCTTAATGAAGGAGCACAGAACATTCATCTTCTCTACCACAGAATTACTGTCATTATATTCGTAGCTTCTTCCATAGAATTTTCCTACATCACAATCTAGTTCAATAACAGAGAACTTCAAAAGATGAATAAAGGGATGCGTTTCGGATCTTTTCAGAATATCTGTTTACGCTTCATAATGTAATGATGCTCTTGTCATTTCAAATCTTTTTACGATTGATCTTTAATTTTAATTATAAAATGTAATGTTCGTTAATTCGCATTACTTACACGAATTCAAAATATATTTTACTCTCAGTTTTGTTTTTCCTCTTATTTCACCATGTAAATGTTTTGTAAGTAATAGTCATTTCAGGATAATTTTTAATTATTCATGTCAAGTGTTTCATCATTTGGCTACATTTGTTTGTTAAAGCCAGGATTCCACTGAGACAACTTTTTGGCAACACGCAGAATGTTACATAGCCGCACGATCAAAATGTGATTCAACCAGTTCAATAGAAGGCGACGTGTAGCATGCGGTTGTTAGCATGCTGCAGATTGTATCAAGTTGCCCAGTTGCTTGCCGCAAGCAGCAAGATTTAGCTAGCGTTGAACGGCTTCCTACCACTTGTAGGAAGGATTTCGTGTTGCCTGCTACGAAAGGAGATTGTTCTAGTATTGCAATTGTATTCATTATAGAACACATTTTTTTTAAAACTGTCATAAACTCTCCTACAACTATTTACAGTAAAACTCTTTTAAAAAAATATGCCTACCAATGTCGCATTTTCTTTGTCTAATCATTTAGATAGAAATTGGTAAATGACAAACTACAATATTTAGAAATGAAAAAAATAGATATTACAGTCACGGTGTCCAGTAAAAATAATACAGAATTGTTTAAATAATTTAATGAAGTAAATAATTTAATTAAATCTTTTTTTTATGCAAGAAAACTATAGTTTTAAAATAAAGGTATATAAAATTGATTATACAGAGAATTTATATTGTTAATGATACATATAAATAAACTTAATATTTCACTATCTTCACATGAGTATTTTTCTGAAACTGGTTCCGTTTTTGTTGAGCTGGTTAAATTATTATTCTTGCGGCAAGAAACAGGGAACAGAGCATGCAGTATGCTAGAAGCAACGAAAATCTTGCCTTGCTGCATGCTTTGAGTCTCTCTGTTGAAAGCCGCATGCTACATGCTTGTTGAAATTCAGAAATATTGCAAAGCCGCATGCTTTAGTGGAATTCCGGCTATAAGTCGGGATTCCACTGATGCAACACAGGCAACATTTAGAATGCAACTTCACTGTCATCCTTCCCATCGCTAGTGGGAAGGATTTTTGTTGTCAGCAACGAAGGGAAATTTTTATAGTATTGAAGATATTGTCAATAAAATACTACAATACAAACGTTAGACATTATGTCATATGTATAGTCACCGTGTAGAGTATAAATCTTCATTTTTCAAACATTTATATCATGGTATAGATATAACTCTTATAAATAAAAATATGCAAAGAATTTATACTGTTAATAAATAATACATTTAAATTATAACATTAAATATCAAACAAAATAAAAAGAACTGGTACAAATGAAGATTTCTTATTCATCAGATGATATTTCATTATCTTCACATGAGTATTTTTGTGAAACCTCTTTTGCATGTTTCAGTTGATCGCATTGGGGCTCCACTTTTAGAAAATGGTTTCATTTTTGTTGAATGGTGGAATTGGTCATGCGGCAAGCAACAGGCAGCAGAACATGCAGCATGCTACAAGCAACGAAGGTGTTGCCTTGCTCCATCCTTAATGTCTCTTTGTTGAAAGTCACATGCTACATTCTTGTTGAAAGACAGTGAAGCTGCATGTACATGTTGCCTGTGTTTCTTCAGTTGAATCCCGGCTTTAGATGTTCGAACAAATTTTCGTCTAGATTTGAAAACTTACAAGATTAGAAGAATCATGACAATTTGACTATTGAAAATTAATAAGTAAGCCAATAACATAAATTAAGGATCACAAAGATTCAAAAAGCCAAAATTAATGCTCGCTCTATTTTTCTAAATAATTTGCAGCGTCTATTTTAAAATGAGGATTTTATTTAAAAAGCTCAATTTTTTCAAAATATCATATTATATTTAATTGACTGCACGTGAGAAAGGATTATATGAAATTAATATTAAAGTAATTCACAAATTTTGAAAAGAGAATAGTAATTACATTTGTCTATAGAATAAATAACCAACTAGATCTGAATTAAATATTTTAGTCTGATATAGGTTGATTTATGCAGATGAAGCATATTTGCACGTTCTATTTACACTATCTTCTGTAGTAATTTCATTTCACATTTTTATAGACAATTTTCTTTAATATTTAAACCGAAATTATTCTAAATGATTTCCTCAAAATAAAACCCTCATGCTAATCGGATGACAAAAACTGTTTACTGATGATTGGATTTGAAATATAATGTAGTAATATATGAAAAATCAAATTTTTCATTTTCAATATGAGCAATTAGCTTCACTGTCATTTAATTAAGATAATTT
Source organism: Caprella mutica (assembly GCA_947561585.1). Taxonomy (NCBI): domain Eukaryota; kingdom Metazoa; phylum Arthropoda; class Malacostraca; order Amphipoda; family Caprellidae; genus Caprella; species Caprella mutica. The sequence continues at coordinate 60,410 of CANNZV010002219.1, forward strand.
GATGTAGAGTAAATATAATATAATTATTTTACCATCATTAGATAAAGTTATCTTTTCTTTTTCGAATCTCATTGCTGAAATAATAAATAAAATCTTATAATTAATTAAGGTCGAGTAGGCCAATAGTTTATCTAAATTTATCGGCAAAAGATATATTTTAGTTGTAGCATCGAGGGTATTTTGGGCCACAAATAACCAAGATAATTTTGCCTTGATTATTCTTAGCTTAATTACTCGCCCTCCATTATTTTCATCAATGGACGAACAAAAGAAAATCTTCGTATACGAGGCTTGTAAATAATAGACTTTTGTTATAAAGGTAGCAGAATGCCTGATGAAAATCTAACAATGCAATGCTCACAAAAACTTGTCAACAATCGTTCGCTTTATAAGGGGAAAGTTTTTATTCAAAAACAAAAAATATGCTTAAATGTTATTTCATTGAATTCTTTGAAAGCTACATGATCAGATGATTAATTTTTCAACTAGAAATTTTAAACATTAACCTTAGTGGTCAAAAGTTCCGCAGAACTAATAAAAACGATTATTTTTTATATTTTAATTATTTGCAGGCAAAATATCTAATGGATTTTTGAGTTTTCCTTTGTACTACTAAGTATATAGCGGGAGAAGGATGTACCCGATATAGCCCGTGAATCAGTTTTGATTTAGAATCTTACCTTTAACCATCAATAAAACTATGTATTTAGTCATTGGGTGTGCTTAACAGACTTAAATTTACCCTACCTAAAAAAAGTACTACAATTCCCATACCAATCTCTTATTATACCATACTTACTATATTGCATCGAAGTTTGGTATCCTTTCACTAATTTATACATATTTCACTAATTTATACATATTTTCGATGCTCTTTCAGATATAAACTTCAATAATTGTACCTTCACAGACCCCCTACCAAAATCAGCCTACCGAAAAATTAATTGTGCTATATATCGAGAACCAAGAATTTCCACAACAAATGGTATTCCTGAAAAACGTCATAAAATTACACCTTTTACCTATATATTGAGTTGAAATATCGAAAATCGGTGGCGAACCTAAACCACAAATTTACCCCTAGCTAGGGGCCAGCAGGTAAATTGCTGTACACTAACTAACTGCGGCCTCTAACAACAGAAACATCATAGCTTCAAAACACACGTTGCAAATTTGAATTGATAAATTATAGCAAGCACTGCGTTTCTTTTGATAGTTATGCAACATTTCAATGTAATTTCGGTTTACAATGTTTCAGAGACTCACTTGGGAGGGCTGCAATTTACCTATTTGACCCAGGTCCGCTAAGGTGGATCTATACTGAGGATACAGATAAAGCCTGTATCTCTCCAGTTTCTTTGGACTCTAGATTTTATGAATTATTTCTGCATTTGAATTATAAGTATGTATTCTTTTATTCGGAAGTTTTTTTTGACAAGTTTCAGTTATTCTGATCAAGATAGCTGTTATAATAGTTGTTAACTTGTATATAATATATAATATAATATAATCTTTTTTGAATAAAAGAAATAGAAGAATTACATAAGAAAAGCATTTTCTACTTACATTAAGAAAAAAAGAAAAAAACAAATTTTAAAGTATAAAGTATAATATACTGCAATGACTTATTTTTTCAACCTTCAATAACTCTATATGAAGAACTAACAGTCTGTAAATATGAGAAAGCTTCGATCTAAAGATGATAGTATTTCCTCTGATTTAAGTGCTAGCTCTAAACACAGAGTGAAACTTCATTCCATTTATCAAATACAGTATAGCTTATAATTGATATTTTTTCAAACAGTTACATAATAATATCTTTTGCAAGATGAAATATTAAGAAATTAATCAGATATTTAATTATTAGGGAAGTGACTGCATTCACAGAGTATCTAATCTGCATTCATGAACAATGTCACCGACGGTGCATGGTAGGTGACTCTTTTCTATGAGCCACTTTCCTGTCTGATTTCTTTTTTTAGTCCCTTGTTTATATTTTCCTTTTGACGTCTGCGATGTAGCCTTTAGTTCATAATCAGAGGTAAAGCTCCTAATAGAATAAATGAATTTTTTGGGGACAACCTTGTGATTAGTATTACTCACGGGACAACATTGGGACATCATTGTTCTAATGTTGTCCCAACAATAGTGGGTTAGGGACAATATTGGGACAGTAATGAAAATATGTCCTAACATTGGGAACTTTTCTTGTCCCAATCTTGGCCCAACAAGTACAAAAAAACAAGGTTGTCCCAATCATGGGTCTCAATGTAGTTCCAACTCTGTGTTGCAGTCAAGTCCCAATGTTGTCCCAAAGAAATTTGCCGCGTGGGAATTTGTGAGTCTTCCTAAAACAAAATCTCTTCATAAAAACACTTAAAAAGTGAAGATATTCGATTTTACACGTGATAATAAAACTTAAAGCTATAGTTTGTATTATTAGTTATGCGTTGAACTCTTCAAGGCTATTCATTATGGTATGGATATTGATTTATTCAATTATTTGTACAATTTGGTTACCCACTTCTTTCATAGAAGTAATAGCCAAACTTACATATCTTTGGTAGGTTCAGCGATTCGAATCTCTTATCTGAATTCATGAAGTCTATTAACTCACTATCACGCTTTAAACATTACCTCATTCAGTATTTGGTGGATGGGGTTTATATTTGTCTTTTGTAAATGAACGGTGTTTTTTTCTGGTGTATAATTGACTTATGTATCAAGGTGCTATACTCATGATTAATAATAATCTAACCTTGTGATTCAATTTAATTAATTTAAGTTTTGTAATTGTATAATCATGTTTATTAAACTGTGATCATAAAATACTTATTTCCCTGCACTATTTTCATTTCGACTGGAAAGTAATTCTATGAATTATCTTTGTTTTTAACTTTTTATAGGTTGCCCTAAATGCCAACTTGGGTTTGATGGGGCTTTAATTCAATATTTTCATACGGTATTTTTTGGATACAATTAAGAATTTACTGTTACTCTGTATTCATGAATAAATTATTTCATTGTTTCAATTAATTTCACCCAAAGAATCTCGTTCAAAGAATTTGTTGGAATGTAGGAACTTTACTAATAATTGTTTGCCGACTCCATTACCCTATTTATTTACCTCCGAAATATTTTTCACTTAAGATAATTTATTCACTATTATCCAATTCGTTACTTAATGTTTTATCTCTATGAACTACTTTACATATAAAATACCGGCTACTTAAGAATATATGTGTGAACTTACAGTTGTGCTAAATATTACACCCGCTGCTTCGTATATAGAATTAGGTACTATTCTAAGAATATACCACCTCGGTATATTCATTCCCAGTATATTCCACCCCAGTGTACAATTAATTTACTTTAGTTTGGGATTAAACCTCTACTTCGGAGCCAAAGGCTAAATCGCCAACGTCAGAAAGAAATTTAATATAAAGGTCTAGATTCTAGAAAAAGCAGTCAGAAAGAAAATTGGCTCTATGATCAAAATCACCTTCCATCTGTTGTTGACAATGGTCATGCATACAGAATAGCTACTCAGTGAATGCAGTCATTTAGCAAGGAATGTGACTAAAAAAGACACAAGACTTGTTGCTGTAATCACGCATGGAAAAGGAAAATGAAGAATGATATATATAAAGCCAACGATCGTAAGCAAAACGAAAAACTAAGACCTCGTAGTTGAAGAGCATATCATTATTATAATTATAGGTTTAACGCCAGTTTCGAAACCAAATGCCAAATAGCTAACGACAAAAGAAAATTAAATGCAAGTGACTGGAAACAGGTGTCGAAAGGTAATTGACTCAATGATCCCAGTCACTTATCACCTATCAGTGACAAATGGAGCCTACGATCCTACCTACCTAAAACAAAATCTATGACCTCATAGTTCAAGAGCATAAACCAAGCGTTATCCATTAAATTGCATTTAGCGGTTAGAGAATGATAAAAATGAAAAAAAATAACATTATCCCACCCACTTATCCAAATACGGATTCTGGATAGATTAAACTTATTAAGTGTGTTCACATAACCATTATTTCTGTTGTTCCATCAGATGTGTAGTAATAAATAAACAGCTTGAGATTGGACCAACAAAAGGTTGAATATATTTTTCAAGTTACATAGTATTATACAAATTATTAACAAATGATTAATATTAATGACTAACCAAACCTAATCCGTAAAGTGGGGTGAAATATACCGGGAGGAATATACCGATTACCTTAAAATTAATAAATAATTTGAAATGAAGCAACACTATAAATAGGCACTTATACGTAATCTTATTTCGTGTTGGTGAACAGTTCCACAATCATAATGATTTTTTTTTTGCAATTTGTTTAGAAATCAAAATAGTTACTAATTTAGTGGAGGACAGTATTTATCAAAGATAAATACTGAAAAAAAAACATATGTTGGTATATATCTTAATTTTATCAAGAACTATTTTGTCGTTAATGAATTATATTTATCTTATAAATATAATGATTTATTCTACTTATATGCCAAGCACAAAAATGGTGCAATTTAATTTTATAAGGTATATGTAACGTCTGCTTCGGAACAAAAGCCCGTCAAGGGAGTGGAATAAGAAGACTGAAAATAAAGTGACTCCAGAAACAAAGTTACCTACAACCGACTGTGACAAAACTCATGGATGCAGAAAAGCTACTTCGTGAATCCAGTCACTCACTAAGCTATGTGACGAAAAGGGGACACAAGCATTGGTTGCTACATTCATGGATGCAAGAGGATAATGAAGAGGTAATAGTAAATGAAGTCTACATATCATGAAAATATAAGACCTCGTATATTGGAATAGCATATATACCATAGCGCTATTATACAAAATCGTAAGAAGCGTTAACAAAATGTTAAACATGACAAAATAAATTAAATGATACAAAATCCAAATTATAACACTTCGGGAACCAATGGACAGCACAGTCACTCTCCATCTTCCATTCACCTGAGACAGTTTCAGGATAGAGCCTGGGTGCTCAATTGTTGTAAAAGTCAAAATCCAACGAAGAAGATAATTTTCCCAAATAACAAGTTGGGGAATAATTTCATTTATTTCTATTCGGACTGAAGAAATGTGTAACCTTAACAAACAAAAGGTAATCTTTCCACTTGAAGAATATAATCAATTTAGATCTATTTTAAGTATAATAAAAGCTAGTAACATTTCTTGGTGATCCTATTCAAATACAGTCTTCATTTAACAAGAGTTTCAATGTACTAATATATTTACTATGTGGAGACAATTTCATACATAGATAAATCACAACTACCAAATTTATGAAATACGTATGCAAGAAAATATATTAGTGATATTGTCTTGATAAATCTAAAGCGAAGTTTTTTACTTCCATATTAGCGATGAAACGATAACGTTTCAAGAAGTTACTTGTCACTGCCTAATAATTGGACGCAAAAATAAATTAATTTTCAGTCGGGCTGATAATTTTATTGCATCGTTTATTTATTTATTGTATAAAATATCGTCAAGATATAATTTTTCATTTCTTCTAACAATGTTTCATTTCTTGTAGTGTTGTGGAGTCAAATTTATCTTTATAAAGTACAGAAAAAAATTATAATTTCCTATAATATATTTCATTTATATCAATATAACTCAGGAAGCAAATTAAATGGAGCAATAGAATATCTTATAATAATTTTGCCATTTTCTATAACATACATTTTCACTCTTTCTTTATCTGTTCTAATAAGTTCTCAATATTGATGATTGTTTCAAATGGGTGCGCTGAGTTATTCATTAATTGAATGAAATAAAATATTATTATTTAATCATTCACTGAACGTGTTGTTACGTAATGTATATATTGATGATTATTTCAAATATTTCCTTCAATAATTCAATTTGACGTGGATAATGCATATGCGTTATGCATTCAAATGATTAACATAAAAAATATATAGAGCATATATACCTATTATGCATATTGCACAGTGCCATGCAGCTTACAGTTGAACAATTTAAATCACTCCTCAGTACCTACCATTCCTAGGTATAGATTTCCAGTGCCATGAAATATCATCCAAATATCCATGCTAGTCATTGGTACTGGGAAGTTCTAACTATTCGTAGCTAAAAAAGGGAAATACTTGAATATTATTCACTACTATGAAGTTAGGGAATTATTTTTAGTTTATTCAAATTGTGAACAGTTCATCTTAGTTATTTCTATATTTCTATATTTATTTTGTACGAAGTTTTAAATTTCAACAAATATGTAAATATCATCAATAGCAAAGTGCACAGTTACATAATATATAGTCCTCTTAAAGGGAACACAAGATAACTTTTGATGAAAACTTCTAATTTTTTATTCAATCTTTCCCTTCGTATTCCCTTCATATAATTCCCATCCTCTGCAATATGTTGCAGAGGAAAAAGGGTTATTTTTTGGCTTCAATGGAAAGTATATCCATTTCCTCTTGGTGTCTATCAAATCCAGAAATAATACTCGAGCACGAAAAGATACAAGCTGATGTACATTTTTATTATATATATGTATCTCAGAGCTTCAATTACTTAAATAATGAATAACATGATTAAGAGTGTAATGTAAAACCTATTATCATGATGAGGCTTTTTCCTATTTATAACCATTTATTAGTAACATATAAGAATGGAAATTGAGAGGTTTATTCAAATTTCCTCATTGATTTGGGTTGTTCATTTCTCATATACAGAGGTTTGCATTCTGTAAATATTTTCTCAGATAGAATCTCATTGTAGCTACCACTTTTACTGCCAATTTAAAAATATAGGCTGCATAATACTGCTACAATTAAAACAAATATAATTCAATAAAATTCAAAGTGATTATTTTTTATAACGCATAATGTATCAAATGATTCCTTTATTCTTGAATATTCTTAATATCCTGCCAATTGACCATAAAAAAAATACTAAGTCGTTTTACGAATATAAACATAAAACTGGATGAAAATAGTATTTATTTTGTATCGAAAAATTCTATCCAATTTTATTATCAAGAAATATTATCTGTACACAATTGATCGAAAATGAACTTGTCATCATTCATCTCCATAATTATAATTACTCGAATCCACCCGGAAAAAGATAAACAACCTTCTCTCGAATCTTCTTTTGAGGAGTGACTCGACAGTATCCTACCGCTCTAGTGTTTGCACAGTGTGTTTAACATAGATTGCTTTTTGACTGAGAAGAGACAGTGTAAATATTAACCTTTTCATAGAAATGATCTTTATCATGAATTGAGAATTGTGGAATATAATTTTGACTGAGTCGCCTGGAAGCCTAATTTGATCTTGAGAATGATACAACACTAGGGACAATATTCCATTGAACAGGGAAATGCGAGAAATATGATTATTTAGTATTAATGAAATAATTGAGCGAATGCATGGTGTCTAATACAGATAATTAAATACTTAAATATTATAATCATTAAATAAACATGATTATAACCTATAACAAACCTAAAATAGTTCAAGAGCAATCATGTAAATTTATAAGAGCTAGACGGGTGGAATGATAATATAATAGTCATTTATACAAAATTTCAATAGGAGCGATATTTGTATTTAGGGAAAATACACCTAGGATAATTATGGAAAGTACACCCATCATCTACTTGCACCTGGACTAAATATTGAACAATTAATAATTTGTAAATTTAGAAAAGAAAACTAATGAAATAGTTGAAGGTTTTAAAAATTCTATAATTATATTATAATTTAGACTGGAGAATAGTCATTATTTCTTTCCTAATATTTTTTGTAGTTGAAATGATAGTCATCATGTTACAGGTATTTACTACATAGCAATGACTTGAAAGAACACATAATGCCAATATCTACTCTATATCACATAATTTAATTTAAAAAGGAAGAAAAATACGGAAGAAAAAAAGGAGAACAAGTACCAGTGAACATGAGTATTTTATAAGACAAAGAAAATAAATTGTTAAAGGCCATACAATCAACTTTTTAAATGATTCATTTTGGAATTAATATATATGTATGTAGAGTAACAAGGCGCTTACCTAATGTAATTTGGCTCAGATTGAACATTGAAATTTATTGGTTTAAAATGCGAACCTCAATCTGTCTTCACTCAAAAGATAATAAATATCAGAAGAAGCTGATTTTTGTCGATTAGAAAGAAAAATTTTCACCTGAAACTAGAATCTATAGCATATGAAAAATATGAATTGAATAAACTCTTCTTTGTGTGATATAAAAAGAAAGAGTTTCGTAACAGAGTCGTATAAACTACATTTAGATGAACTATAACTAAAATATTTTATTTCGCTACAGTTTGATTTGATGATATTGTTCCGAGATTATGGAATCAAATTCAGACAATAAACTTAACTATAAAGCACCCATTGAAATATTTATTAGTAGTTGGGGCTGTTATTAATAGATTACTGCTAACTCGATAGTTTCATTTTTTACCCATTCACAATTATTTGTGCCAATATTTTAATTCTAAAATTCAACTGAATAAATTCTATTACTTGAAAATATTCTTGACGGACACCAACTCGATAATTTATTCCTACTCTCAGTCACAGAGTTCGTGTTATCTTTCGATTTCATCGCTCAGACCCGGAGATTTGTTGCCTAAATTATAATTTATGAAGTGAGTTTCTGGATGTGATTTGCATAGCAGCGGAAAGGGTTTTCAGGGAGAGAAGAACATCACAAGTCATTTAAGAAAGAGATGAGATTTAAGAGGAAGTGGAATATACCGATTGATATTATTGACTATTATTTGATTCTGATTCATTTATTAATCCTTTAATTAGAAAATAATTTGATCTGTTAGCACTTTCTGATTCATCCGACTCAAGATTATTATCTAATTCAAATGATTATTCGTTTGTTTGCGATAACACTGTTATAACTCCAAAGAAGCTATTTTTCAGGAAAGGCATTTTAGAACATGTAATGTACGTACATTTAATGGGTTCTGAGTACATTCCACCCCGGTATATTCCCTCCCCGTAAATTCCACTCCGGTATATTCCACCCCAGGTATATTTCACTCCGGTAAATTCCACCCCTGTGACAATGCTCATTTGGGTGACAATAAAATTCAAAGATTTTATTTTTAGATTGCCATTTGTTAAATAATTCGTATCGATGAAAAAATAACTCAGACGATATTCTGAGACATTTGAACAATATTTAGAGGTAGCTTAAGTCAACTAAATTATAGATTTATAAATATTCTACATATGGATGGCAGTTTATTTCAAAGTTTACGAGTTGAAAAAGTTAATATTCATTCCTTTTCAACATGAAACTGCATATGTATTCTTAAAACAATGGTTGGATGAGCTGTGGAAGGGGTCGACGGGCAAAGAAAACCCATTCAATGTTTTCGCTCTTCGCTAATAAGTTGCTGTTTTGGATTCTAGGACCAAATACCCCTTTGTCAAAATCTCTCAATGTAAAAAGGCAATAACCTCCCAGTCTTAAAACCCTGTACAATAATCCTCACCTCCCTATCGAAAACCTCCAGGTCAAAAAAAAAAGCCTTCGGTCAAAAACTACCACTCCTACAAGAAGTTAAAATAACAAATTCAAAATGAAATAAATATGAAAAGAAGTACTATATGACCTCATTTTACAATTAATATCGTTTTTGTGTTGGCGACAGGGAAGAAAATCAGCTTGAGATTGAAAATCTAAATACCTTAACCTATAAAGAGCGTTCACACAATTTTTCTTTCTGTTGTATTGTTACATTTGTAGTGAAAAATTTACAGCTTGTGATTAGCCAGCAAAAGGTTTAATTCTATATAGTGAATATGTAAGTTATCTAGTATTAGCGTCAACGCGGGTAATTCCCCCGCACCTGGAATATGCGGGCATTACCCCGCACCCCCCCTTATCTCTCCAAAACTATTTGGAAATTTAAATTTCTGTTTACGGTTTTCTAAAAAACAGATTTTCAACCCTCAGGATAAATAATAATATCCATGTTAGTTTTCAGTAAGTATTTTAAAATATACACTATAGAATTATGCACCAAACATTTGTATTCGTAAAATCAGATCATTTTGCATGATTTGCTGCAGAATCCACAATTCTCAATCAAATTCGATCACGTTTGTGGCATACAATAGGTTAATTATTGTTCTTTAATATACTCTCTACTTTTTTTATTTCAGGTCAGCCAAAAATTGACTACATGGCAACAAAGTAGTGCGGGGTTTTGCCTGGCATGAAAAAAATATGCAGGGCATTATCCCGCACTTTTACAGTACTATAAAATGTTGAATTTTCAGCATGATAAGATATAATAACCATAGATAATTGTCTAGCGTGTATACATACAGTGTGTAGTGTATGTGCGAAAAGATGCCTGCCTAAACTTTTATTATGCAGGAGTATTTATGCACCAACAAAAAACGTAATATAAAATGATCTTTTGTTGTCTGTTACGTGAATCTTACTTTTCAGAAAACTATTTTCTGATGTTTTTGAAATATTTAAAGTATATTTTAACTTTTTAACTTTTTCGTAATAGTAAATTATGCGCGATTTATATTTTCAGGTGGCTCAATATTTAGGTGACTCAATATAATATTTTCAGGTGGCTCAATATTGAGCCTCTTAACTTTCATAGGTGTTACTTGTTCAAACACATGACGCTATTTCCTACTGTTGTATTAGCGTACTTTAAACAGTGTTTCCAAGAGTTTAGAAGCTACTCTTAACGATGGTGTAATCCAAATTTGGATTGATATATTAGTTACCAAGTTAATAGGACTGCAGGCCATCAACCTGCAATGCAGGATATTGCTTGGAGTGGTGCAGGGCATTACCCCGCAGTACGGGATAATGCCCTGAATGGTGCGGGATTATTGCCCGGTTTGCAAGGGTAGCAATTTTTTTTAGAAAAAGTTGAATAATTATTAACCCATTGGTCATAGAGCTAAGCTGTTTTGTACGTATAAAATAAGTGACTACTTCTTTCTTTTGCATCTTACCGATCTTCTCTATCTGTAATAGTTTTAGAGATAATTGGACTTGTTCACTAAGTGCGGGGCAATCCCGCGTTGACGCTATATATAATATTAATAAATACCAAAAATAAATGACTAACCAATCCTAACCTGTAAAGTGGGGTGGAATTTATCGGGGTGGAATATACCTAGGGTGGAATATACCGGGGTAGAATTTACCGGGGTGGAATATACCTATGGTGGAATATACCGGGGTCGAATATACCGGTCTCCATTTAATTGTATATCGTTAGGACATTAAGCCTCTCTAGCGGTACATTTTCGAGCTATGATTATGAAACTTTTACCAAACTAATTAATATTTTATGATTTATATGTCTATATGGATAACTCGAAAATACATGTTTTTGTGTTTATGACGTCATTCCTGAAAACAAGCGTTATTAATTTATTAAAAATATATAAATTGAAATTTAGCTTAACTTTCTGCGAAGTTAATAATAAGTATTTTAAAATTTAGATTGTATTGTAAATTTTATCAATCTATTCCTAGTAGTTTAATGGCATAAACTAAATAATCGCTTATAATTGTATTCAACATCCTCAACTCCAATTATTAGTATAATACATAGCTACATTAAATTTATCACATCGATTCTAGAGTGAGAAAATATCCTTTTACTCAGAGCTTGCCAACACAAGGTATAGATTTCCAATGTTTGATAGTGGCCATAAACCGAATATAAATTCAGTTTATCGAAGGGAACTTCAGGTATGGTTAAACAGACTCAAATAAGTTTGGCACTAAATTGAACACTTTAGGCAATTCATTGGGCTACCGGTAAATTAGCTGCATTAGGTAATCATTTTCTAGAAATATGAACTTGTCTAGTTTATTATATATTGTATTCAAATCCACAGTAGATTTTGCAAGAACATTAATTAACACAATAAAATAAGGTAGACCCCACTTTCATCACACCCCGCTCTTATTACAAATGCAAATATAAAAGCGAAGTATTACTCACGATATTATATAACTAGAGCAATACCTGTTAACTTATCAATTAGAATTAATTAATATATTTTGGACTTTTATTGTATCCAAACATACAATACGTATTTTACAGAAATATTATATATGTAAAATCTAACAAAATTATTTTTCACTCTCAAAAGTCAAAACTATAATATTTTGAATTATTAATATTAGTGTGCCCTGTTTCAATGATACAACCGCAAAATATTAGATGTTCCTTTTTATTTGTGTTTCTTTGATTTTCCTTCAACTAATTTTATGAGGCGCTTTTGATATAATTGCTTTCAACTCTTTTTATGACGGACAGATAGAAAAAAAAACTGATAACTGATCAGTTTTTTTAATTCTCTTTTTAATATGATTTTCTAAATACAGTGTGTGTTTTCTGTTTCAAATACTTTGACTCCCACCAGGAATATTCGAAATATGAATTTAGAGGAAGCAAATATATTTTGTTCTGAAAGATAAGGTTTTCTACTAACAATTCATGTATCACAAATTTATTTTAAACACAATGAAAACACTTTTCATAACTTGCTGCAAACAGCTTCACACAATCCTTGAATGGATTGAGATTTTTTGCTATAGCCCAGAAATGATAATCAAGAGGATTGAGTTCTGGACTGAGTGCTGGCCAGAAGATCTCAGTGCCTCTGCTGATACCTCGTCCTGGAAATTCTTCTGTCAAGAACTGCTTTTGGCCATACTTTTTGTTTTTGAGGAAAACCAGGTAGCAGAAACCATCAATCGAGACACAGTGGCCCTCGTCAGCGATGAATTCATTGGCAATAAGAATATACCGTCAACAATCACAATGAAAATTATTACTGTTTCGTCATTTCCATCCCGTTACATTCGAAAATATCACGTGGATTCTCGTTTGCAAATTATGGCGCGACAACAATTGAGACGGTGACGAAGCAAGCCGTGAAGAGCGCAAGACTTTGTCTATAGACGAAATTGGAAGTCATTTTAAACACCTTCTGTAGATAGGCTTTAGAAGTGTGTTCATTGACTATCAAATAAGTTTGTTATTGATGAATTGTTAGAACCAAACCATAACTTCAAGAATATATATTTGCTTCCTCTAAATTCTTGTTTCAAATATTACTAGTTGGGAAAGTATTGTAAAGTGAAAAAAACGCACTTTAGATGAGTTTATAAATAAAAGTGTGACACATTGACGGACGGACAGACGTGAATCTTATTATAGGATAGATTGTAGCTCTTTAATCATTTTATCTTCACTTTAGGTGAATAATTAGTTTGATATGTTGATTTAATTGCTTGTAGCTATCATGCAAATCAATTAAATAATTGTTACATAATAATTATAATATTTTTTTCTTACGTAACCGTCCTAAAACTCGAATCTTACCCTACTTCCAAATATTTTTTCAGTGCATAAAAAAATATTGGTTGTTTAATGTAACACAATTATATAATTCAAAGTACCAAACTAAGTACTCGCCAATACTGTGCGAGAGTTGAAATATGGTTTATTTTTAATTCATTCGCTACTTTGAACTTTTATCATAGACTTTCATCATTTCAATATACGCAATGTTGACCCTTCATAACCTTTTCTTTTTATTCTAACTCATAGAAAAGGAAATGTTTAGGGATTTTCAATTACATATCAACTTGAGTTGAATTGAGTTAAATGGAATATCAATCAAATATAGATTCAATATTTGTAAATGAATACAAATTCTAAAACTTGAACAAATACTAAAGAATTACTTGAAAAGTAGATTGTTCTTTTAGATTATTGGTAACCCGAATGTCGAATAATTCAAAATGTACAAAAATAATTAAATTTATTGTTATTTTATTTAATCTAACTAGAAGTTTTATAATTTAATATAAATAATTAGCTTTAAATATAATGTATTCGATAACAATTAATAGTGAAGACAAACGATACTGAATTTTAATTCATGAGTCAAAGTGTTAGTGAATCCATTGAATCAAAATTTGGAAAATGACTGTTAATTTTTTTTTTCACATTATTTAACTTCACATATAGGGTAAGTATGCTAATGTTCGACCACCACCCACTAATCGTCCACTCTTGACATAACTTTAAATAATAAGAATAATTTACCGCGTAGAAGAGCACAATTTTCAGCAATGTATAGAATGAAATCTTCTCTACTGAAAACTAATAAACGGATCAGTTTTAACCGCGAAAATTGAATTATTGCTGATAATGATCGATTAGTAGATTATTTTCATAGGACGATTATACGAATGAGCACGATTAATAGATATAAAACAAGTATCGTATCACCAAGTTGGTCGATATTTCGATCAGATACCTAAGAATTTATATTTAAAATGATAACCAGTTGGCAGCTGAGAATTAGTTATTAGTGATTGAGTGAGTGGTAAGGTATCGTGTGAAAAGATTGTTGGAATGGCACCATCAAAAAAAGGACCTAAATTTAGCTACACTGAAATACAAATGCTTGCTGCTTTAAGAGAAGTAAGAAATGGAATGTCTATCAGAAAATCTTGCAACAAGTATTCGGTACCAAAATCAACTCTGCTGGATAAATTGAGAGGACGCACTCCAATTGAAAGGAAAATGGGTCGGGATCCATTTTTAAGTAAAGAAGAAGAGAAAGCGATTGTTGGATGGATTAGAAGAAGTTTGAAACGTGGTTTTCCGTCTCATTATCAAGATGTATTGATTACTGTACAAATGTTCATTAAGGATGATCCAAATGGAGAGAGGAAGACACCGTTTGTTAACGGTAGACCTGGCAGAACTTGGTTCACAGTAAGTTATTTCTCTGCAATTAATTTTACAGTAGAACTCCTCTATAGTGAATGAGTTTGGATTCAGCCTTAATATTAAATTAATTTTCTTTTGTCCGCGATAAATTGACATCAGTTTTAGAAAACAAGAGTCTCTTCAGCCTATTGTATGGTAGACTAAAGAAAATCCGTTCACTATTCTGGCTACATCTTAACTCATTCAATATAGACGATCTCTACTGTAACCATTTTTAATGAATAGGTATATATTTTTATATTAAAAAAAATGTTTACTAAAATATATTCTCTATCCAAGGCTGTCTGTAAAAGACATCCTGAAGTTGTTGTTCGTACCCCTGAAAGAGTGTCAAAGGCAATGGCCAATGTTACAGAGACTGCTATAAAGACATGGTTCGCTAAGCTATTAGAAGAAATGGAATCCATCAATGCTACTGATATATTTGATGATCCATCACGTATATTTAATAGTGATGAAACAAATATTCAGTTATGTCCATCAACTGGAAAGGTAATTGGTTTGAAAGGATGGAAAAACGTCTACGAGCTGGCTCCTGGTCCTGAAAAGTCTACATTAACGTTCGTTGGAACATTTTGTGCAAATGGTGATATTGTCACTCCTGCTATAATTTATCCTTATAAGAGAGTACCGGACGATATTGTAAGGTCAGTGCCTAATGGATATTTCATTGGTAAGACGGAGAATGGATGGATGAAATCTGAATGCTGGTATGAATTCCTCGTGAATGGCTTCATCCCATACATTAAGAACAATAATATTAGAACCCCAGTTCTTCTGTTTGTTGATGGACATTCAACTCACGTGACATTGCAGACTTCTCTCCTATGCGAAAATAATGGTGTAATTCTGTATTTATTACCACCAAATACCACACATATCCTGCAGCCAGCAGATGTCGGCCCTTTCAGACCTTTGAAGGCTTACTGGGCTCGAGAAGTACACCAGTTCCAGCGAGAAAATCCTAATGTGAATGTACGCAAACAAGACGTTGCACCGCTCCTGAAAAAGGTTCTCGCCAAGATTAAACCATCCTCAATCGACAACGGTTTTTCTGCCACTGGAATTTACCCGTTTAATCCTAATAAGCCAGACTACTCAAAGTGTTTGGAGGTGCGGGAAGAACCTTTTGATATCGAGAAAATATCGGTTGCAACCTCATCCAATGATTCTCTTTTTGTTGACGAAAATTCACACACATTAACGAAATTAGTGATACAAAAATATTTTGGCCATGACTCAGAAAAATACAAAGAGTACACCGTTGAAGACCTATGGAAAATAATAACTAATAACATAACAGTTGAAGAAAATGAATCAAATGGTAATATTGAAAATGAACTAGATACCAACAACTTAATTCTTAATTCATCAAATGTGTCTAATTCTGGTGAAGACTCTATCTCTGAACAAAATGTAGATACAGTCACTGTCGTGGTTGAGGATGAAGAATATACCATTATGTGCCCACCCATCGAATTGGAAGACAGTCCTGTAATGGGTGACAATCTATTTGAGCTCCATGACGATGACATTACTATTTTATCACCTGAGAATAATCCCGTTAGTGAAGAATGTGAAGATGTTGTAATTTCCACCGCAAGAGGTATCACTGAATCTGTGTCATTCCACTCGATATAAATGAAACTCCTGAAATTTCAATAGACACAAATAATAATCAACCTTCTACTTCCAAGACTAAATTACCCAAATATTTTGCTAACCACGTGTTTTGGACTGGACCTATAATTAACAAGAAATGCAAAAATCCAACAGAACCCTTTCCATCGTGTATAAGCTCCTCTAAATATAGAGCTTATCTAGAAGAGAAGGCTGCAAAGCAGAGAGCTAAAGGAGGTGACTGGATCTGTGCTTATTGCCCTGGAAAATTTTCCATTGATAAACGAGCTAAAACAAATGTTAAGTGGATAAATTGTGATCAATGTAATCGCAAAATGCATGTTTCATGTGTTCCAAGAAATTTCTTGTTAGCATCAGGCTACGATTCATCAAACAATGAAGATTTCAACTTTATTTGCAACATGCATGAGGACACAATTTAATTTAGCACCTGTATATATTATTTATTGTTTTCCATTTTATCATGTTGTTTATTTTAATATTTATTGAAGTTAAGATGTTATATGTTTATTTTTTTATCTACGGTGAATTACCTTATGTAATTTTTGATTGCTTATCATTAAAAGACTCATCGGTATAAGCTTCAAAACAAATTCATCGTGTAGTGTGATAAAAATAATACCATATTACCATAAATAATCTGTTATTTTGATTGTCAAATTTTGGTGTATCTTCTGATTATTATCGATGGAAATTTTCATTAGGAAATAGTTATTACTTATATCAGGAAACTAATTATTGAATATTTAGTGATTTTTTTTATGTTGGTATTTTTCATTTAATTGTAGGTATAGATGTTTTTCATTGTAAATATTGGTAGTAATTTATTTCCATAAATAGACCAGACAAAAATAATATTGTTTAAATCTTATTGTCGGGAACATTCTTAATCAATATTTATTTATTTTATTCGTTATTAGAGAACTATTTATTTGACAATATAAGTTTCGATGTACTTTACATATAAATATCAAGTATAACTATTTA
Organism: Caprella mutica; assembly: GCA_947561585.1. Lineage (NCBI taxonomy): Eukaryota > Metazoa > Arthropoda > Malacostraca > Amphipoda > Caprellidae > Caprella > Caprella mutica. Next base: position 77,892 of record CANNZV010002219.1, read on the forward strand.
TTATGACATTTAAATATGAGAGTTTCTTTGACCAAATATTTATTTATATTCCTTTAATTATTCTGAATTGATTTGGGAACCCAATTAAAAGAGTAACCTTACAAATTATTAAATTTAAAGGTCATCTCCAGGCTCCGGGAAAAATGAGTTTATTACATAATATTATAGAACTAAGGTCTACGATCATTATTCCGCAAACCGCATACAATTCGGTTCAGTATATATATATTCAGTATATTTGCTTTTAAAGTTAAGTACTCTGTGAGCAACAATCAAGCGAATCTCCAACATGGCGCTGAGAAAGAAGATTGTACACTCTTTGTTTTGATTTCAAATTTAGATTTTTAAACAAACAATGCGTTTTTAGCCTTCTTTTAAGATATTAATTGTTTCTAAAAGTATAAACACGTTTCTAAAATAAGTTTATCCAAATTTAAACATATAAACGAATAATAAATAGATTTTGTAAACCAAACACCTAGTTGACAATCAAAACAAATGGTGTACATTCCTCTTATTCAGACTGAAAATTAGAAAGTCGGAAGTAAAGTAGGTTTTGTAGAGTTTGGATTATAAAAATCTTTAAAAGCATACAAAATAAAAATATGCAATCAAATTTTATGGGGTTTGCTGTAAAATGATAAGAAACATTAACCTCGTTGATCTAAGCAATAAAAAAATTTGCTTGGAGGGGACCTTTAAAGAAAAAATATACATTAGCTTATGCAGTACATATTATTTATTAATCGCCCTGGTATTGTTTCAATAATCGCACGGAGACGATTATTGAAACATAAGAAAGACGATTAATAAATAAGTAATGGACGATCATTAAAATTTTGTAGGTCGATTATCAAAAATAGTGGACGATTATTGATGAATATCACATCATCTTATATTTCAAGTCTTATTGTTTTTAAAGAAGTATTTAAAATTTCTTTTTCTTCGTAGTCGTCTCGTATAAGGTTAGTAATACTGATAGGAATGGAATTTCTCATATTTATAAACAAATTTCTGTTGGATGTTCTAAATACTGAGGGTGACTGCTTGAGTGGACGATTAGTGGCACACTTCCCCTACGTACCGCTCGCTGTACTATGCTTCTGTGAGACGTGTGCTTTCCTGAGATGCGCGTAAATTTTGAGGCGGAGAGTTGATTAGCTGTACCTAAAGTATGGACCACAAAAATGTTTCCGTTTTCTCAAATACTTGTAAATATTTAGTCTATGGATGAAACAATCTGTATCTTGGTCTTTTGTGCGCCTCTTATTGTACTAATAACAGATAATTTTTTTTTTGAACTGATAGACATAGTATAAGAACAGGTAAGTAAAAAGTGAGGGTCATAGCGCGAAGGTTTTTCTTAGTGCTAACTCTGTGATTTTACTTACTAAAAGGCAGTGCATAAAAAAAATTATAATGGGAGACATTATAAATAATAGAGGGTGTTTACACTTCTTCCTTGGAAACTATTTGGAAATTGAACAATTTCATTGACATTTTGATCTCATTGAAGTTTTCACTCTGAATATTCGTTCTTTGCTTGTTCATTGCATGGTTAAGGGCCGTTTCACACTTGCATATTTAACATCACAGAAAAAAAACCTTCTTAAAATGTGTTTACACTTGCGTTTTTTTCGCTGATGGAAAAATCACATTAAATTTATATTTCAACGCTAAAAAAACCCTGCATGTTTCAACGAATAGCTTCTAAGGAAGGAGTGTAAACACCCTGCATTGAAATGTATACCATTATAATATTTTTCCTTTTATTCACTTACCTGTTCTTAAACTATGTCCATCAGTTCAAAATTGTTTTTACCCGTTAATTGTACAATAAGAGGCGGACCAAGATACAGTTTATACAAAATACAGTTCATTCGTCTATTGGCTAACGATTTACAAGTATTTGAAAAAGCGGAAACATTTTTGTGACGTATTCTGTATATTGTTAATGTATGTGAAGTAGACATGATTGGTAACATATGATTATTATTATATCTAATAATAGTGTGATTTGAAATAAACAATTGAAATTATAATTCCATTAATTTGTTTGGAATAGTAAACATATATCTTCCCAAAATAGGAAAGATACAAAACAAATTAAATGTTTCATCTATTTGTAGTTGTATATTAAACTTCATCATATTTTATCAAAGTGGTTCCACATGTTGCTCTTCATGACCATTGACCACTATGTGAATGGAAATCGGAAAAATCAGTTGAATGGGGAGAAAAGTCAGAGCCAATTAACTTAAATGGCATAATAGATTTATTGTACCCATTGTAGGTTATGAATATAAATCGAGAAAAAAAGCTAGAAAAAAATTGGCTTTAAAGATTAATCATAATGTATCCATTGCACTCTTATCCGATTGTGTTCAGTTGCTTTAGTTATTGGCAGTCTAGGTGGTACAAATATATACCAATGTCAATATTTTATACCCACATTATATTGTGACAATCTGTAAAACATTTCTAACAAGGATTTTATCATGCACGCATAATCAAGAGCTACAAGCCACTTTCACTATCGTGGGATTCGTTGCATACTTGATATTGAGAGAAGCAAGAACGCCATGCCCACAATTGTTCTCCGCCTCATTTACGTATGCCCAGATCCCAAGAAAGCACGCTTATCACATAAGCATAATACAATGTTATTAAATATAATGGAGTCTATTACAGGCAGACCCCGCGCTTGAAGTAGACCCTGCTTTTATAACAGGACGACTTAGAGCGGGGTTGACCCCTAGCAATTACTTACATCAGTTGTACCGAAATATTATTTGTATTTTTTTTTACATTGAAGGAACAATACAAACATACGAACATTAGTGTACCATGTGCATGTTCTTTGACTTTTGTTAATAGAAAACGAAAAAATTGGAGTAACAATGCTAAACTTAATGTTAGGTACGATTTTTGACTTAAAGTGGGGTTTACCTGTATCTTTCTTTGGGTAAAATTATTTAATTATATTTGTGTGATGAATAAATTTTTTATTGTTTAATAATATATATGTAACCCTCTATTGTTCAGCAAACTAGTTTTCACACTTGGTATAAGTGACTAAATATGATCCCTCAAACAAAGAAGGGTTAATAATCACATATATGCAGAATACACCTAGTTACAACTACCAAAACGTTCTTACTAACAGAAATTGTAGCAGAACTAATAATTTTCGTCACATTTTTATCTCTCTAATTCATATTCTATTCATTCGCATCTAAATTTCAAACACATTCCAGCCTATCTGCCACATTAAATATTTATAACTTTTATGTCAGTTAAGATACTTCTCTAATGGAATAAATTTGTTACGATGAATTTTTGTTTGAAAGTCAAATTAAATCTATTCGAAAGCGAAGAGAAATAATTGATACAGCTTCGCTCTTTCCCATTCCCGTCGTAGAAATAATTGATAAACTAGCTCAAAATGAAGTAGAAACATATATTGTGGCGATTTGTCATTCAATTAGTAAAAATAAGAAGAAATACGTAACTATATTTATCAAACAATAGAACAAATCAGTCAGTATGAGGATACAGAAAATAATAAAAAAGTGAAACCACGCTGTTGTTCTTCACAGAAGGACAGTTCTTGTGATAACTGGGTTCTGTCGGTGCACTGGTTTTGCGATTTGTCAAAAGATTCGCTTCAGAGTCCTATATATAGTCTTCTACATAAAACTAAAACCTTTGGCGAGACTGTGAATTGCTGAATTAAAAAATATCATTACTCTTCAGATTAACTCTGGAGGCGTCAAGTATTCAGGCAAATCTGTTTCACTTGCTCTTATCATATGAGCACCAACAATAAATTGGCCTCTATAAAAAATCCGTGAGATCTGCCATTTTTTAAGGTTAAAACATTTATTCAAAAAAAGAATTTGTAGAGCACCTAATCCAAAGGAATAAATGATATTGAACATTTAAAATCGACATGAATATATGTCAAGTTTTTGCATGTCAACAGTTGATAAGGTCAAACACTATGATAGTGTTTCCCCATTTGCAATTATATGGTGTTTTCATTTACGCATTTATTAGAATTGTCAACTTCAACCACACGTAAATATATTTAACAGTAGTTTATAAGAATACATTTAAAATTGTGGATAATGCAAGTAATATTATGAAAGACAAGAATTCTCTGATCGTAATACCCTGCAAACATTTCCACATGTATACCATGTGGTTATGTCCACATTATAACAATGTGGTTACAATGTTGATTTTTGGAACCTTGGACGATATGTTATACATGTGGTTTTGCCACATGTATAACATATGGAATACACATGTTAACCATAACAAAACCACATAACAGTACCATGTGTAACACATATCTGTACCATGTGTAACACATATCTGTACCATATGTTACCCATATCAATACCATATGTTACCCATATCAATACCATATGTTACCCATATCTGTACCATGTGTTACCCATATCAATACCATATGTTACCCATATCAATACCATATGTTACCCATATCTGTACCATATGTTACCCATATCAATACCATATGTTACCCATATCAATACCATATGTTACCCATATCTGTACCATATGTTACCCATATCAATACCACATGTTACCCATATCAATACCATATGTTACCCATATCAATACCATATGTTACCCATATCTGTACCATATGTTATCCATATCTGTACCATATGTTACCCATATCAATACCATATGTTATCCATATCAGTACCATGTGTTACCCATATCTGTACCATATGTTACCCATATCAATACCATATGTTACCCATATCTGTACCATATGTTACCCATATCAGTACCATATGTTACCCATATCAATACCATGTGAAACACATATCAGTACCATGTGTAACACACATCAGTACCATGTGTCAAGAAATCAAAAAGATCATACTAATTTTATTGCCATTTCTTACTTTACTGTATATAGTGTATATGTAATTCGCCTATATATTAATTAGTTTAATGTTACATATTGTTATATACAAATTAAATTGGAAGAAATGGGGAAAGAAATGAAGAGGTGTTTCCGGAATCGAACTAGGGTCCCTGTAGTTTGCTGTTGTTCTGAGTCTGGGACATATCCACTGAGCCATCCTGGACATGATAGAAGTAGCTTTTAGAAGTTATAATTTATAAATTTATATTCACTTTAGATGATTTACTTCACTTTAGAGCATGGGTGGGCACATGTTGTGTTTTTCATTGCCGAAATATGGAATAACATTGCAGTTACCATTTTCTTTTCGTTTCTTAAATTGCAGGGGATACTGAGTAATTAAAATGAGAGTAGGGGAGATAGATTTTATTGAGGTACGTACAATCGTACATATTTGGAACATAAATATTTGTAGTATATTAATTATTTGAATTAAAAGCAATTAATAAATGATACATAATTATACTTTTCTTTTTTCACAATAAAAACAAAAATAAGTTGTTTTGCATTCAAGTAATAAAAAATTTAATAACTAATTCATAAAATCACAGGATAAATGACAATTGCTTCCCAACTTATTAAAAAAAGGAAATAAAAATTATTGCACAAATTCTTACCAGTGTAAGGGTACCAAAATACCTTATTAACGTATAAAATTAACTAACAAAGTATCAAGGTAATTATAAATATTCTGTTCTTCAATTATCTTACCATCCTCTTTTATATTATATATCCTTGTAATTTATAAAGCAGTCAGGGCTAAATACTCTAAATTTTCTTTGGAAGAAAATAAAGCACCTTTTCCCTGGTGGGCACGAGTGCTGCTCTGAGAGCTAAAATAGCAATGAGTGCTGCATTTGGCCACCCTTGCTGTAGAGTGTAGATGATATAAGAGTGGTATAGAAAACTAGCATTACCATGGCAGACTACATAAAATATTTTCTTTCTTTTCAAATATATTCATTATTCAGTGTATTTAATTTCTCAGTACTCTAAATATCAGAACGGATCACACTACACATGACTTCATTAAAGAAAATTTATACTGGAAGAACTTTCATGGAATACAACTAATTTACTATATAGATATTCATAGAAAACAAGGCAATTTGTGGCAAACTAAACTAAATATTTTGACTATAAAAGTTAGTTCGCTAAACAGGGTTCTACTAAACAGGATGGTTCACTATACAGGAGTTGACTATAGTGGAGTTCTACTGTAATTATATGTACAATGAGTAGATTGATTAGATAATTACATAATTGTATTTAGAGTTCAAAAGTAACAGAAGTTAACCATGTGTAATTTACCACATTACAACCACATGCCAATTACAATTTCAATAACAGATGTTAACCATATGTAATTTACCACATTAAAACCACATGCCAATTACCATTTCAATAATAGATGTTAACCATGTATAATTTACCACATTAAAACCACATGTCAATTACCATTTCAATAACAGATGTTAACCATGTGAAATTTACCACATTGAAACCACTTGTCGATTACCATTTCAATAACAGATGTTAACCATGTGAAATTTACCACATTGAAACCACATGTCAATTACCATTTCAATAACAGATGTTAACCATGAGTAATTTACCACATTATAACCACATGTCAATTACCATTTCAATAACAGATGTTAACCATGTGTAATTTACCACATTAAAACCACATGTCAATGACCATTTCAATAACAGATGTTAACCATGTGAAATTTACCACATTGAAACCACATGTCAATTACCATTTCAATAACAGTTGTTAACCATGTGTAATTTACCACATTAAAACCACATGTCGATTACCATTTCAATAACAGATGTTAACCATGTGTAATTTACCACATTAAAACCATATGTCGATTACCATTTCAATAACAGATGTTAACCATGTGTAATTGACCACATTAAAACCACATGTCAATTACCATTTCAATAACAGATGTTAACCATGTGTAATTTACCACATTAAAACCACATGTCAATGACCATTTCAATAACAGATGTTAACCATGTGAAATTTACCACATTGAAACCACATGTCAATTACCATTTCAATAACAGTTGTTAACCATGTGTAATTTACCACATTAAAACCACATGTCGATTACCATTTCAATAACAGATGTTAACCATGTGTAATTTACCACATTAAAACCACATGTCGATTACCATTTCAATAACAGATGTTAACCATGTGTAATTGACCACATTAAAACCACATGTCAATTACCATTTCAATAACAGATGTTAACCATGTGTAATTTACCACATTGAAACCACATGTCAATTACCATTTCAATAACAGATGTTAACCATGTGTAATTTACCACATTAAAACCACATGCCAATTACCATGTTTTATGTTTATAATTAAATATCTATAATATATGGTTTCAGTATGGTTTTAAACATGTGGTTATGATATTGCGTAACCACATGGTTAACATCTGTTATTGAAATGGTCATTGACATGTGGTTTTGATTTGGTATATTACACATGGTTAACATCTGTTATTGAAATGGTCATTGACATGTGGTTTTAATGTGGTATATTACACATGGTTAACATCTGTTATTGAAATGGTAATTGACATGTGGTTTTAATGTGGTAAATTATACATGGTTAACATCTATTATTGAAATGGTAATTGACATGTGGTTTTAATGTGGTAAATTACACATAGTTAACATCTGTTATTGAAATGGTAATTGACATGTGGTTTTAATGTGGTAAATTACACATGATTAACATCTGTTATTGAAATGGTAATTGACATGTGGTTTTCATGTGGTAAATTACACATGGTTAACATCTGTTATTGAAATGGTAATTGGCATGGGGTTGTAATGTGGTAAATTACACATGGTTAACATCTGTTATTGAAATGGTAATTGGAATGTGGTTGTAATGTGGTAAATTACACATGGTTAACATCTGTTAATTTTGAACTCTAAATACAATTATGTGAAAGAGGGCAATCAATCTACTCATTGTATAATTACAGTAGAACTCCACTATAGTCAACTCCTGTATAGTGAACCATCCTGTTTAGTAGAACCCTGTTTAGCGAACTAACTTTTATAGTCAAAATATTTAGTTTAGTTTGCCACAAATTGCCTTGTTTTCTATGAATATCTTTATAGTAAATTAGTTATATTCCTTGAAAGTTCTTCCAGTTTAAATTTTCTTTAATGAAGTCATGTGTAGTGATCCGTTCTGATATTTAGAGTACTGAGAAATTAAATACACTGAATAATGAATATATTTGAAAAGGAAAGAAAATATTTTATGTAGTCTGCCATGATAATGCTAGTTTTCTATACAACTCTTATATCATCTACACTCTACAGCAAGGGTGGCCAAATGCAGCACTCATTGCTATTTTGGCTCTCAGAGCAGCACTCGTGCCCACCAGGGAAAAGGTGCTTTATTTTCTTCCAAAGAAAATTTAGAGTATTTAGCCCTGACTGCTTTATAAATTTCAAGGATATATAATATAAAAGAGGATGGTAAGCTAATTGAAGAACAGAATATTGATAATTACCTTGATACTTTGTTAGTTAATTTTATACGTTAATAAGGTATTTTGGTACCCTTACACTGGTAAGAATTTTTGCAATAATTTTTATTTCCTTTTTTTAATAAGTTGGGAAGCAATTGTCATTTATCCTGTGATTTTATGAATTAGTTATTAAATTTTTTATTACTTGAATGCAAAACAACTTATTTTTGTTTTTATTGTGAAAAAAGAAAAGTATAATTATGTATCATTTATTAATTGCTTTTAATTCAAATAATAAATATACTACAAATGTTTATGTTCCAAATATGTACGATTGTACGTACCTCAATAAAATCTGTATCCCCTCCTCTCATTTTAATTACTCAGTATCCCCTGCAATTTAAGAAACGAAAAGAAAATGGTAACGGCACTGTTATTCCATATTTCGGCAATGAAAAAGACAACATGTGCCCACTCCTGCTCTAAAGTGAAGTAAATCATATAAAGTGAATATAAATTTATTAATTATAACTTCTAAAAGCTACTTCTATCATGTCCAGGATGGCTCAGTGGATATGTCCCAGACTCAAAACAACAGCAAACTACAGGGACCCCAGTTCGATTCCGGAAACACCTCTTCATTTCTTTCCCCATTTCTTCCAATTTAATTTGTATATAACAATATGTAACATTAAACTAAATAATATACAGGCAAATTACATATACACTATATACAGTAAAGTAAGAAATGGCAATAAAATTAGTATGATTTTTTTTTGATTTCTTGACACATGGTACTGATGTGTGTTACACATGGTACTGATATGTGCTTCACATGGTATTGATATGGGTAACATATGGTACTGATATGGGTAACATATGGTACAGATATGGGTAACATATGGTATTGATATGGGTAACATATGGTACAGATATGGGTAACATATGGTACAGATATGGGTAACATATGGTATTGATATGGGTAACATATGGTACAGATATGGGTAACATATGGTATTGATATGGGTAACATATGGTACAGATATGGGTAACACATGGTACTGATATGAGTAACATATGGTACAGATATGGGTAACATATGGTATTGATATGGGTAACATATGGTATTGATATGGGTAACATATGGGTAAATTGCCTATAATTCATGGTGTCCCACAAGGCTCGATATTGGGTCCGTTATTGTTTTTGATATTTATTAATGACATATGTAACTCCACAGGTAACTTTAAGCTGATAATGTATGCAGATGATAGCACTCTCAGTTTACCTTTTCCTAGTAAAAATATTGACCATGCTTGTGCTTTGATTAATTTGCAGTTGGAGAATCTTTCGATTTGGTTAAGGTCGAGTAAGCTGGCAATTAATGTAAATAAAACCAATTACATGATTTTCTCATACCGAAACAAGATAACACTGAGAGACATTAAGATTGATAATTGTGTATTGGAGCAGGTAGATTGTGTTAGGTTTCTTGGTGTGTTAGTAGATAGTAATTTGACTTTTTCATCTCATGTTAATCATGTTATATCAAAGATATCGAAAACTACAGGTATTATGTTTAAATTGAGGAATGTATTATCGAAGGACTCTCTGTTAAGTATATATTATGCATTGGTGTACCCCTACATAACTTATGGAATTGAATTGTTTGGTTGTGTCTCTCAGGATTTGATTAATAAAATCCTGGTCTCGCAGAAGAGAGCCGTTCGGATTGTATATGGACTTAACTATAATGATCATACTAATGAATGCTTCTTCCATGGTAGAATTCTTAAATTTCCTGATGTGCGCAGTTACTGCTTTAATGTTGTTATGTACAAGACTGTAAAATTAAATATGTATGAAACTTTTAACTCGAATATCAATCTTAGATCGTCTGTAAATAGTCACAATACGAGGTTTGTGGGAATGTTTTCTATCCCATTCTATAGAAAGGCAAAATCTCAGAATTCGTTTATGTACATCACCTTGAAATGGTGGAATGAACTGGATATCAATATCAAAAACTCAAGTAATATAATTTATTTTAAAAAATTAATAAAATCTAACTTGTTAGTTTCCTATTCAACAGAGTAATATATTTTCAAATGCATTAATTTATATATATTATATATATATATGTAAATATACATTTTTTATCTTTAGGTAGGTCCTTTTACCCATGAAGCGAAAGCTTATTTGGGTCTCAATTACCCTGCATTAATTTGGTACTATTGTTTTGCTGCATTAAAACTTGCTGAAGTTGCCCGACTTCAGTACTAAAGTTTGTAAGGGTAATTTTATGTTTAAATAAATAAATAAATAAATAAATGGTACCAATATGGTTAACATATGGTACAGATATGTGTTACACATGGTACATATATGTGTTACACATGGTACTGATATGTGGTTTTGTTATGGTTAACATGTGTATTCCATATGTTATACATGTGGCAAAACCACATGTATAACATATCGTCCAAGGTTCCAAAAATCAACATTGTAACCACATTGTTATAATGTGGGCATAACCACATGGTATACATGTGGAAATGTTTGCAGGGATGTGTTCCTTCTTGAAGTGAAATCACGTTCAGAGAGTTCCTGCTCAATCGCTATCTTGTAAGGATGGAAATACAGGTCATCGTGAAGTATTCATCTCACTGAGTGGTCGGAAAGCCTAAGGGCAGAAGCATGTCTGCGCGCAGAGCGTCGAGGGGATCGCAAGATTGAAATTGTCACTGCCTCAATGTTCTCAGGTGATCTGATGGGCCAAGGTACTCCCCTGCAAACATTTCCACATGTATACCATGTGGTTATGTCCACATTATAACAATGTGGTTATAATGTTGATTTTTGGAACCTTGGACGATATGTTATACATGTGGTTTTGCCACATATCAGTACCATGTGTAAAACATATCTGTACCATATGTTAACCATATCAATACCATATGTTGCCCATATCTGTACCATATGTTACCCATATCAGTACCATATGTTTCCCATATCTGTACCATATGTTACCCATATCTGTACCATATGTTACCCATATATGTACCATATGTTACCCATATCTGTTCCATATGTTACCCATATCTGTTCCATATGTTACACATATCAATACCATATGTTACCCATATCAAAACCATATGTTACCCATATCAATACCATATGTAACCCATATCTGTACCATATGTTACCCATATCAATACCATATGTTACCCATATCTTTACCATATGTTACCCATATCTTTACCATATGTTACCCATATCTGTACCATATGTTACCATATCTGTACCATATGTTACCCATATCAATACAATATGTTACCCATATCAATACCATATGTAACACATATCAGTACCATGTGTAACACACATCAGTACCATGTGTCAAGAAATCAAAAAGATCATACTAATTTTATTGCCATTTCTTACTTTTCTGTATATAGTGTATATTTAATTTGCCTGTATATTATTTAGTTTAATGTTACATATTGTTATATACAAATTAAATTGGAAGAAATGGGGAAAGAAATGAAGTGGTGTTTCCGGAATCGAACTGGGGTCCCTGTAGTTTGCTGTTGTTTTGAGTCTGTGACATATCCACTGAGCCATCCTGGATATGATAGAAGTAGCTTCTTAAAGTTATTATTAATAAATTTATATTAACTTTAGATGATTTACTTCACTTTAGAGCAGGGGTGGGCACATTATCTATTTTTCAGTGCCGAAATATGGAATAACAGTGCCGTTACCATTTTCTTATCGTTTTTAAATTGCAGAGGATAATGAGTAATTAAAATTAGAGGGCGGGGATAGATTTTATTGAGGTACGTACAATCGTACATATTTGGAACATAAATATTTGTAGTATATTTATTATTTAAATTAAAAGCAATTAATAAATGATATATATTTATACTTTATTTTTCACAATAAAAACAAAAAGAAGTTGTTTTGCATTCAAGTAATAAAAATTTAATAACTAATTCATAAAACCACAGGATAAATGACAATGGCTTCCCAACTTATTGAAAAAAGGAATTAAAAATGATTGCACAAATTCTTACCAGTGTAAGAATAACTGATCTAGATAAAAAGAGTCAGAAGTAATTTTTTTAAACACCGGCACTACTTTAACAATAAACTAAAAATATCTTTTTAATGTATAAAATTGACTATCAAAGTATCAAGGTAATTACATATATTCTGTTCTTCAATTAGTTTACCATCCTCTTTTATATTGTATATCCTTGTAATTTATAAAGCAGTCAGAGCTAAATATTCTAAATTTTCTTTGGTAGAAAATATAGCACTTTTTCTCTGGTGGGCACGTGTGCCGCTCTGAGTGCCAAAATAGTAATGAGTGCTGCATTTGCCCACTCTTGCTGTTGAGTGTAGATGAAATGAGAGTTTCATAGAAAACTAGCATTATCATGGCAGACTACATCAAATATTTTCTTTCTTTTTCAAATACATATTTTCATTATTCAGTGTATTTAATTTCTCAGAACTCTAAATATCAGAACGGATCACTACACATGACTTCATTAAAGAAAATTTGTACTGGAAGAACTTTCATGAAATACAACTAATTTACTATATAGATATTCATAGAAAACAAAGCAATTTAAGGCAAACTAAACTAAATATTTTCACAATAAAAGTAAGTTCGCTAAACAGGGTTCTACTAAACAGGATAGTTCACTATACAGGAGTTGACTATAGTGGAGCTCTACTGTAGTTATACAATAAATAGATTGATCGTCCTCTTTCACATAATTGTATTTAGAGTTAGAAAATAACAGAAGTTAACCATGTGTAATTTACCACATTACAACCACATGTCAATGACCATTTCAATAACAGATGTTAACCATGTGTAATTTACCACATTAAAAGCACATGTCAATGACCATTTCAATAACAGAAGTTAACCATGTGTAATTTACCACATTAAAACTGCATGTCAATGACCATTTCAATAACAGATGTTAACCATGTGTAATTTACCACATTAAAACCACATGTCAAATACCATTTCAATAACAGATGTTAACCATGTGTTATTTACCACATTGAAACCACATGTCAATTACCATTTCAATAACAGATGTTAACCATGTGTAATTTACCACATTAAAACCACATGTCAAATACCATTTCAATAACAGATGTTAACCATGTGAAATTTACCACATTGAAACCACATGTCAATGACCATTTCAATAACAGATGTTAACAATGTGTAATTTACCACATTGAAACCACATGTCAAAGACCATTTCAATAACAGATGTTAACCATGTGTAATTTAGCACATTGAAACCACATGTCAATTACCATCAACCATCATTACCTTATACCTATGTAGTTACCTACTTTTGTTTATCAATAACTACCTAGTAACCTACAACTGTTCATCAATTCCAACCTAGTACCTATTGGTGGTTATCACTACTTACCTAGTTACCTATTACTTAGTGTTTATCAGTACCTACTAAGTTGCCTACAACTGTTTGTCACTACATACCTAGTTACGTACTGCTGTTTATCAATGCCTACCTAGTTGCCTATAACTGCTTATCAATACCAAATTATTTACCTTCTTGTGTTTATCAATGCCTACCTAGTTGCCTAAAACTGTTTATAAATACCAATCTAGGTCCTAGTTAGTCATCTACTAGTGTTTATCAATTCCAACCTAGTTAGTAGTTACCTACAACTGTTTGTCAATATCTACCAGTTTTTATCAATACCTACCTAGTTACCTACTAAATGTTGCTCAATATCTACCTAGTTACCTACTAGTGCTCATCAATACCTACCTAGTTACCTACTAGTATTCAACAATACCTACCTTGTTACATACAACTGTTTGTCAATACCTACCTAGTTATCTACCAGTGTTTATCAATGCTTACCTAGTTACCTATAACTGTTTGTCAATACCTTCCTAGATACCTACCGTGTTTATAAATACCTACCTAGATACCTACTAGGTAGTATTCATCAATCCCTACCTACTTACCTACTACCTAGTATTATTAATCAATGCCTACCTAAATACCTACCCAGTTAAAATTCGGTGCAGTATAGCGGACGTTTTACTGTAGTTTATGGCAGTCTCAGCATTTCTAAGCAGCGCTCAGCAGATAATCTCTGCTTTCAACAAATGTTTACCGCGACCTACGGAGGCCACGGCAGTATAAGGACGAGATAATCTGTGGAGGTCTGACGCGTTATTATCTGCCGAAAACTCTGGAGAACAGAGCATAGAAAATCTTCTGAGTTTATAGTCGATATTATTGGCTAAAATCTCCAGAGATTGAAGCACCACATATTGCTCATGAATCATAATCCAACAAATTAATTTGAACAAAAATACAACTTCTTTATCGATAGTGAAGCTAATAATAGGTAATAATAGCTATATATAGTTAATTAATTGGTGGATAGCCCTAATATAAGATAAACATTAATCACTATTGTTCTTGGTACTCAGCTATGGTTTGGCTCATTCAGTTTTATATTAAATCTATTTTTACCTAATATTTATTTAACCACGGATATCATTGAGTAATTTGTATGCGTTTTTATATTTCTCATTTGTCAGAGTGAACCACTAAATTTTTTTAAAGTAACACCTATAGAAGATCAATGCAATAGTGAAGTCTGACAATGTTGATATCAGGCTTTATCAGAATACAGTTTTTCTGTATCTTCTCACTGAATGAACTGAAACAGCTCTCATCAGACTCACACATCAATCATGTAGGTTCTAATAGTACTTCCATCCGTACATATGACTGAGAATCGTAGTTACAGGAGACATTCTTAAATAATTTCCATAAATATCAAAGTGCTGATGCTTGATTATAGATAAAATGATTTATAAAGAAAAATTATAAGCATACTAAACTACCATTGCATATCATGTTTTCAATTTATAAGATATTAGATAATTATTTACCCTGATGTAGGTTATTATTTGTCGAATTAAACTTTTGGCATGTGAGAATATATAAAATATATCATATATGGAATATATAATGACATTCTTATAAACAAGCTGACATTGGCCTTAGTTTAATAAGTTTACTCCAATATGTATATATTGTATATAAGGCATACAGTATACTGCATATATATAGTTAGTACAGAAAATTAATTTGGTTCATCTAACAACGATTCAATATTATAAGTGAAATAATTGCAATAACTAACCAGTTAAAATTATATACTATTATTATTATAACATTTATCATGTATTTGTTCTGCATCCGCGCCATTTAAATAAGTAGGTATATTGGAATACAAGAATACCAAATAACACGAAATCATTATTGAAAAAATCGGTCATTCTTAATAATTATTTAAAGATAAAATCATTTCTATGCTGAAATTATTAAAAACAGGGTTGCAAAACGAAATATATATAGAACAATTATTTTGTACGTTCTAAAGAAAAATATCGGATTTTTTTATTGAGAACCATTGAACCTGCCGTATTTTGAATAGTTTCTAGTTTAAAATAAGGTTCTGTGGTGATTTAATGTTCCAAGTTATTAATTTATTGGTGAAAGTGAAATTGTGTATCTATCATGTGTATATTATATTTAAGAGTTCAGTGGTTATTGTATCCTATGAAAAAAAATAGCTATGCTAGGCTATATATTATATAATATAGCCTAGCTAATTTGTACTTTTTTGGGTTTTTGAAATTCACTACCTACCTAACTAGGTGCCTACTCATGACATCAGTTATCTATCTGACAATAAATGATTTTTCACCTAGCTATGTATAATGTACTAGCACATAGGTATCAGGAAATGCACTGTAAATTGTACTCTAAGTACCTAGCCTATGTCCAAGTTACTCCCACTGTGACAGTGTGACATATCTATGTACCCACAGGCCACAGCCAACAGGCGACTCAAGTTATTAGTTTTAGAGTACTACCGATGTCAGTTAAGCAAATTAGTTGGCTTCTATTTTAAATGGTCCACTCGTCCAGTGACGTCCACACATTCTGATAGCTATATACCTTAGCCATGTTTCAAAGTGTGCACTGTGAACAAAGTCGCCAGTATAGCCTATATACAGGGTGTCCCAGAAAAAAGGAAACCCATTTTCAAATTAGTTTATTTTAGAAAATATTAAAACTATAAGAATTCTGAAAACACTGTTTTATACGTTTAAACTTTCTGCATCCCTTGTGAAAAAATAATAACGTTACAACAAAAATTAAAAATGCTGCAGCGAATTTAGCAGAAGGAAAAAAAAAGTCCTTGCGCGAGGAAGTCCTCATTTTTGGTCCGTTGATGATACCAACAAACAAAACATAAATTTGTTAGTTTGTATTCATGATACAATGGATACCTATATAAAATCAGGAATTTTTAATTTTAACACGGTAATTTTTATTGCATATTTCAAAACCCCAAAATGCAACTCTCAAAAGAACAACGAGTTTTTGTGGTGACAAGTTATTTAAGAACTGGAAGCTTTAAGCTGGTTCAACAAGATTTTGAACAACGCTTTCCGGAAAGAGCTTCGCCAACTAAGAAGACCATATGGAAAAATGTTAATAAGTTCAAAACTGAAGGAACAACTTCGAATTTAAACAGAGAGTGATCGGGTTGCAAGAGAACAGAACGAACAAGGGAAAACATTAATCGTGTTCGTGAAAAGCTAATTGAGAATTCAAAAATATCAACGAGAAGGAACGGGTTGGACATCAGTAAAAGCACATTTAACCGGATTGTTAAAAACGATGTAAGGTGTCATGCTTACAAGATTCATGTACGGCATGAACTATTAGAACCGGATTTACCTCGCCGCCTAAATTTTTCAAATTGGTTTCTGCAAAAAAATGCTCTCTTCGTAGAAGACATCGTGATTGGTGATGAAGCAGCATTTCATATGAATGGAAGAGTCAATAATTATAACATTCGCCAGTATGCACCCAGAAATAATCCTCCAAATTTCAACTTCGACGTAACAATGTGCAGGGAGAAAGTTTCTGTATGGATGGGAATGTGTAGAAACGGACGACTAGTGGGCCCTATCTTCTACGAAAATAATATGAATGGAGATAAATACTTAAACCTAATTACAGAAAGAATAATTTCTGAGCTGCATCAAATTTACCCAAACAGATTTAATAGGCTATGGTGGATTCAGGATGGTGCTCCAGCACATAGAAGTCGTGCAGTTCAAGAATTGCTACATGATAATTTCAACGATCGCATTATTGCACTGAACCATCCAATTGAGTGGCCGCACAGATAGCCGGACTTGACACCGTGCGATTTTTTCCTTTCGGGACACCTCAAGAGCAAAGTGTACTTTTCTCCTCCAGAAAACACAGACGATTTGAGAGAGAGAATTGTAAACGAAGTTAATTTACTAAAAGAAAATCCGGATTTAGTTAAAAGAGTTTTTGCTGGAATGAGAAAAAGGCTGCAATTATGGGTAGAAAGAAATGGAGGACATGTCGAGGGAAATTAACCTTACACCTTGGAAATAAGTATTGCGGTTCCAATGTTAATAAATCTCTTTAATTTGTCTCTTATTTGTAATAAACCTTAGGATTTAATTTTTAATACTACCGGATGTTTAAGAAATATATCGTGCCCGCAGAAGGACTTTTTTTTTCCTTTTGCTTAATTCGCTGCAGCATTTTTAATTTTTGTTGTAACATTATTAATTTTTCACAAGGGATGCAGAAAGTGTAAACGTAAAAAACTGTGTTTTCAGAATTCTTATAGTTTTAATATTTTCTAAAATAAACTAATTTGAAAATGGGTTTCCTTTTTTCTGGGACACCCTGTATATAATTGATACGTATAAAAAAGATGAGCGCCGCACCAGATCACGGCGCACCCACCATACGTTCTATTAGATAGATCATAGGTAGATTGAAAGATGATTTATGATACCTATATGTAGAAATGTAGTGAATTTGATATTTGTTGTTTCAAATTTATGACTGATGGTACCTGAATGATGTGAATCCACAACCAGTCTGTATTTGGTTTACAAAATTCCAATTACTTTTCCAAAAAGCTGAAAAAAAATCAGCAAAATACATACCTACCTAGGTACCTATTGCATGATAGATACTAAGATAGCTACTATTTGAATGAGCCACCAACATTTTGTTTATTTACCTAGCCACCAAAAATAAAAAAAATAATGGTAACATTATAGTTATACTAACATAGGAAAAAATAGCTAAAATCCACAGACTTTACTAGTATAATATTATTTTCGAAGGGGAAAAATTCCACTGAAAAGTGGATGGAATTTACCATGAAATACAGTCTGGGCATTATTATACCAGTCTGTATTTGGGGCACAAAATTCCACTGACTTTTTGAAAGTTGATAAAATCCACCATAAATTTCTATTAATTTGGCTGATCCAGCAACTTTTTTCTAACTTATCCATCAAAAAATAATGGTAACATAGGATTATTGGAATAAATGGCTATAAAAATCCACCGACTTTGCCAGAATATTATTTTCAAAGGGCAAAAAATTCCACCGACATGTCGGTGAAAATTACCACGAAATACAGACTGGGACATTAATTGAGTCAGAGAGATAGATATTCGCAGTCGCTAGAGTCTTGACTGACTACTAGGTATATTGAATTTTCTTCAATAGTTTTGAATTCATTCCTACCTATGATCTATCCAGAATGCAGGAACTGGTAAAGTGTTCTCCAAGATATCCTACATTTTGACTTCTGTTCTCATTAAAATACATGTAAATGTAGGAGGAAATTATTGATTGTTTGCACAGAAAATGTTAAAAATGTCATATATTCTGCAGACTGGCTAGTAGCCTAGTACCTATACAAGCTATATCTATTTACCTGAATTTTACTTTGATCATCAAAAGAGATCTCTGTATTATTGTATACAAAATATGCCTGTTAATCTGTTGATGCCAATTAATTGACCCTCAGCCTTACATAATAAGTTACATTTGAAAAGGTCAAAACTCAGATATGTCTAATTGGCTTAATGCCAGTCCACAGAATATGGGACATTTTTAACATTTTCTGTAATAACAGTCTGAACAGTCCTTAGTTTTCTCCTATATTTGCATTAATTTTACTGAGAACAGAAGCCAAGACAGAAGATTTTTTGGAGAACAGTTTACCAGTTCCTACAGTCTGAGCTTAATGTTTTGATTTAATTTAATTTCTATGTTCCCATATTAATTTGGCCTGAAATTTTAAGAAATGAGCCAAAATTGACATGTCTCAGAATCTTTAAATTTTGACTTGAAATGGGCTAACAATATGCCAGTCTCTTGAACATGGCATGATGATGATAATTCAGATTATATCAGATGCATCTTGATAGTTTCAACATATTTAATTTAGGTACCTATTCTCATGTAAATTTTGGCACTAGCTATATTTAGAGAGTCAACATAGTTTTGAAATTTAGATAAATGGAGCAGTAAAATTAGGTTACTTTCACTAGAAACCTTTCTTTGACTGACGGAGGTCGCTTTTCTTTGACGGAGGTCGCTTTTCTTTGACGGAGGTCGCTTTTCTTTGACGGCGGTCGCTTTTCTTTGACGGAGGTCGCTTTTCTTTGACGGAGGTCGCTTTTCTTTGACGGAGGTCGCTTTTCTTTGACGGCGGTCGCTTTTCTTTGACGGAGGTAACTTTTCTTTGACGGAGGTCGCTTTTCTTTGACGGAGGTCGCTTTTCTTTGACAGAGGTCGCTTTTCTTTGACAGAGGTCGCTTTTCTTTGACGGAGATCGCTTTTCTTTGACGGAGGTCGCTTTTCTTTGACGGAGGTCGCTTTTCTTTGACGGAGGTCGCTTTTCTTTGACGGAGGTCGCTTTTCTTTGACGGAGGTCGCTTTTCTTTGACGGAGGTCACTTTTCTTTGACGGAGGTCGCTTTTCTTTGACGGAGGTCGCTTTTCTTTGACGGAGGTCGCTTTTCTTTGACGGAGGTCGCTTTTCTTTGACGGAGGTCGCTTTTCTTTGACGGAGGTCGCTTTTCTTTGACGGAGGTCGCTTTTCTTGGTCGGAGGTCGCTTTTCTTCCATGTTACAAACCATTCTGCAAAACATGCACAATCAGTCTTCAAATATTCAATTTTTGGAGCAATTCTTTCCAAAAGATTTTTAAATTTCTCTCTAAAATGGCCAGAAATCTCAAAACACTCAAATAATTACATGTAAACTTAGGAACTGATTGAGAAATTGTCGCCAGATAATTCAGGACACTAATTTCAAGGCCATAATAGTCACCGGATAAATTTCACAACTTCATGCATCTTTTGCAGACTGGGTTTCAGAGTATGTCAGTTAAAGCCAATTAATTGGCCTAAATTTCAAGAGGTCAAAATTCAGATATGTCTAATTGGCTTAAAATTTTGAATTAGTTCCTATGTTCTCATGGACGCAGGAGGTGACAATTTTTTGACGCAGGAGGTGACTATTTTTTGACGCAGGAGGTGACTATTTTTTGACGCAGGAGGTGACTATTTTTTGACGCAGGAGGTGACTATTTTTTGACGCAGGAAGTGACTGTTTTTTGACGCAGGGGGTGACTGTTTTTTGACGCAGGAGGTGACTATTTTTTGACGCAGGAGGTGACTATTTTTTGACGCAGGAGGTGACTAATTTTTTGACGCAGGAGGTGACTAATTTTTTGACTCAGGAGGTGACTATTTTTTGACGCAGGAGGTGACTATTATTTGACGCAGGAGCTAGGTGACTATTTTTTGACGCAGGAGGTGACTAATTTTTTGACGCAGGAGGTGACTAATTTTTTGACGCAGGAGGTGACTAATTTTTTGACGCAGGAGGTGACTAATTTTTGACGCAGGAGGTGACTAATTTTTGACG
Organism: Caprella mutica; assembly: GCA_947561585.1. Lineage (NCBI taxonomy): Eukaryota > Metazoa > Arthropoda > Malacostraca > Amphipoda > Caprellidae > Caprella > Caprella mutica. Next base: position 99,278 of record CANNZV010002219.1, read on the forward strand.
CAGGAGGTGACTAATTTTTGACGCAGGAAGTGACTAATTTTTGACGCTGGAGGTGACTAATTTTTGACGCAAGAGGTGACTAATATTTGACGCAGGAGGTGACGATTTTTTGACGCAAGGTACACACGACACTATTTTTTCACACATGTTACACCCCTATTTAATTATCTCATCTATTCTTCTATTAGCAACATGTGTAGAATTTTAAGTGCATGCTCCTGTTACAACTTTAAGTAATGCATTGAGTAGAAAAATAGTGCTTAAGTCATAGTTCAGAGATGGTTCCGTTATTTGATCATGATGGCCATACTTAGAAAGATGATGCTGGGTGGTTATTATATACTATATTATTCAGAGTCAAAATCCTTGCTCATTCACCAGTGTCATTGTTTTCAGTCCTTTGACCAATGAGATATTTTACAAAGTATCTCAAATGGTCAGATAATCGAAGAAACTTTGATAGATATTTGAATTTAAAGCATATTTTTCCCATATTGTCACGCTAAAACTCAATAATGTTTAGGACATTAAATAGAAATTTAATTTTTATTGCATAGTATGGAAGTGGCTAATATCACTCCTATATATTTAGATAACTGTCTATCAATTATCTACCTATGTTCTTGTGTTAATTTTCATATTTATACCGAGTGTGATCATTATTAAAAAATTATACATAGTTAACTCAAATTGTGAGTTTGTTTATGATAATCTGTATTGCTTCCTCTGGATATTGTTACTAACTAGGCTATTTTTATATATGTTGTTGAATTTGTTTTATATGTCAAAACTAATGTTTTTCTTTTCAGGAATATAATTTTTCAATACATTCCAAAAGGAAACTAGTTTAAGAAAATTTGTATGTATCAAACAATCAAGGATATTCAGTTCAAACTTTAACATGTCTTTAGATGATGAAGAGGACATGATGCTATTCAATATGAAGTATTAGGTAAGTTCAGCTCTCTTTTCAATCTTAAATAAAATAATTGACACAATGGAATTTACTGGAGATGCACCGATACCATATTGTTAAATGATACCAGTACCAAGTCCAATTCCAGTTTTTTTTAAAGTATGATATTCACAAGTGTTACTTGCTCAGTGTAATACCTATAAATTTCATTTGTTAGAATATTTGTGTGTTATTGCAATTAGTAAAAGTGAACCTAGTTTTGAACTACAGTGTGCCTAGTTTTGAACTACAGTGTGCCTAGTTAGTTTTGAAGTATGTATTATTATTCATCTGTTGATTAATTACAGCAATATCAGCTGTCTAGTTGAACATGAATTTACTATTATAAGCACGAAATGTAATTATTCAGTGAATTGTTTATAATGTTCGTTTCAATTTTCAGAAACACTGTCCGGACCCGATTTCAAACTAGTTCATAAAACCATTGGGATGCACATAGAGGAAGGGGCATACGCTCCCACACCTGTGCACGGTCATGAGCCCCTATAGAATTCTGGCGATTGGGATGGACATAGAGGAAGGGGCATACGCTCCCACACCTTAGTACGATCATGAGCTTCCCCCTCCCCAAGTCGTGAGCCCCCTTAGGTCATGAGCCCCCTTAAGTCATGAGCCTCCTTAGGTCATGAGCCCCCTTAGGTCATGAGCCCCCATAGGTCATGAGCCCCCATAGGTCAAAGCCCCCCTGGTCACGAGCCCCCCCCCCCCTCCCTGATATTTAATCCTTATTTACCTAGTCTAATGTAGTTTGTTGTACTGCACACTTAATGATTGATTAATGACCTGGCAGGGGGATTAAATAATATAGGTAAATAAGGATTAAAAAACAGGGGGCTCGTAACCCACACCCCTAAGGAACACATTATCAAAGTTGGCGACCTAATCTCTTACTCTTCTCCCAATTTATATTTTTAAGTATGGTTACATTTTTTATTATTAGTAACAAGTGATACTCATTTTACAAACTTTGACAATCAGTTAGAAATAAAAATATATAAGTAAGATTTACAATGTAGCTATAGCTTAAGTTTGCTTACCAATAAATAAATTTAAAGCTATCTACTTCACTCTTATAACCTTACCAATGGAAAAGGAGATGGTGTCCCTTCAGCCCCGAACTGTTGTAGCTAATTTGGAATGTATTATTTTACCATGTTTATTTTCATTAACGCTACTTGCAGTTTTGGAGAATAGCGCAAATTTATATTCATCAACTGCGAGGTCTTAGATTTTTGTATTAGGAAGGCTTCATTTCCCATCATCTTCTTCCATCCACCATCGCCACAGGTGCTTGTGACTCTTTTCGTCACAATCCTTGGTAAGTGACAGCATTCACGGAGAAGCTTTTTTTGTCCATTCTTTAGTATTGTCACTGACGGGTGGCAGGTGACATTGTTTATAGAGCCACTTTTCTTTCTGACTGATTCTTCCAGTCCCTTCTATTTAATTTCCTTTTGATGTAGTTAAACGATATGGCCTTTTTTTCTGAAATAGACATTTAACCCCTACTAAATAAATTTTTCCCTAGCTTGAAACGTCAATCACATTAATTCAAATAGCTATTTAGACATGATCATTTTTTACCCTCATGGTAGATATTGACTGGAATATTGCTGCCGAATAACGTCACATTCATAATATAAAGTATATATGCGTTAAACGCGTCATATTTTATAGTATGAATATGTGCGTTCGATATTCAGCGCAGTATTGGCGCAGTCAATATCTGCCATGAGGGTATTTTTCTCTAGTTTTTCACGCGTGGCCACGGACGCTACGCGGTCGCACATTAGTGGTTAGGACGCGCGTGTCTGCAGTTTAGGGTAGCGCCCCAGTGTAGTTCAGGGCAGTGGGGGGGGGACGTAGAATGAGGTCCCTAAAGCGGACAAAAATGCTCTGTCGCGGCCCTATCGCGGCCTTCTGCCTGCCATGATGCCGGCCCTGCGCATCCCACCCGCTGCCCCTATCCTGCACCGAATTTTAACTGGGTACATCTGTTTATTAACAGCTACCTAGTAATATCTAATAGTGTTTGTCAATACCTACCTAGTTATGATACGTAAATGAAGCTTGAGAATGAACTTGCTGCAATATGTATCGATATTTTTACCATTAAGATTTGCACCACGACTCAATATATAACTTTTTCCCGCGTAAAACAGATGAGGGACACAGAGGGACATCCCGCGTGGGAAAGACGTGGGATATCCTGCGTATGGCATTGAGGGACATCCCACGTGGGACAGACAGGGACATCCCGCGTGGGACAGAGAGGGACATTCTGCGTGGGACAGAGAGGGACATCCCGCGTGAGAAAGACGTGGGATGTGAGTGGGATTTAAGACGTGGGACAGACGAGGGACATCATGCGTGGGACAGACGTGGGATATCCCCCGTGGGACATCCCGCTTGTGCAAGACGTGGGATGTGAGTGGGATTTCAGACGTTGGAAAGACGTGGGATTTCAGACGTCTGAAATCCCCAGTCCCTCTCTGTCCCTCGCTAGTGAGGGATGTCCCCCTCTGTCCCACGCGGGACAGAGAAGATATGGTTAGCTGGGTCATTTTTTCATGACACAATTACCTAGAATAGTGTAGGAGAAAAAAAGATGAAATAATTCAGAGTGTCATTCCTTTTTTTTACAATAAAACGAATAAATATGAAAAACATGCAATAAATATAAATAATTTCTTTTTGTAAAGTTAGAAGTGGTGAGCATAGATGCCTATGGATAATTCTATGAATATTAGATAGTTGATGTACCTTATTTAGCATTCAATCAATTTCAAAAGGTGCCGAACATTTGTGTCTGAACATTAGCATGTCTGAATACTGATGTCAAATGGAAAATACATACAAGGGAATTTGCAGAAAGGGAATTTGCAGAAACTAAAATATAAAATGAAGAACTGTAACTAAATGTTTCTTATCATCATACTGTGTCATTCAACCCAAATCCTTTATATTTCAGTAAAGTGAGTTCTTATTGTTACTTTAGGGTTTGTTTTACAACTGGTGCAAGCTTTAAGGGTAAGGTTTAGAGCAGCTAAAGGTTTATAGGCAGTATTACATCAATGAAACAGACATTTCCTCTGCCGCAACATAAAGAAACTCAAGTGTAACAACTGTGCAATAAATGAGAGAAGAGTTTTACTATATTTCGTCAGTATGATATTTTATTATAAGAGTCTTCAATAAACAATTATTATCCAATTACAGGGCATAAATTATAATTGTTACCCATTCATTGTCCAAGAACATTCAATTAATGTAACATAAATCTCTGGGAAATAATTTTTCAGTTCCAAAATGCGTTCTAAAAAGACGATATATCTTATAGAATAAATGGCAGGCACAAAGCTTCATCTCTGCTTGACAGAATAATAAATAAGTAAAATTCCGAGAGGAAAATTGTTTCCTTTTTCTGAAATAACTTTACAAGAGAAATAAAATTCATATAAGAATAAGAAAAAATGGCTTGACTTGTTCTGACAGTTTCAGTTATTGGAGGGACTTTTAATTAAATCTATCTGCAAAGTTACATGACAGCCATAAAACTATAATGTTCATTAATGATGAAAATATATGAGCGATTTTCGATTTCACTTCGTTACTTTGAAATATTGTGAATATTTGTTGTTATTACCATACATTTTATTTATATCATATAAGGACTGACTATAATTTATGTAGGTGATAATTATCATAGAATGAATGGTAGAGAAAAATATATTGTTTAGTTGTGATTGGCACCAACACTCATATATAACATGAATTGTATATATATAACTTAAATTTCAGTCGAAAATTCATTACTCTGTATAGGCTTTCAAAGTTGAATAAAATCACATATTCTATTTAGTTCAATTGAAATGCGCTTCATCACAATATTTTTCCAAAATACGCTGCAGAAAAAGACTCTATATACGCAACCATCCAATATTATAAATAAGGTACTATATATATTACATCAAAACTGAAATTAACAAACATATTGTGACCTTTTTATGAATTTGTTAAAAAAAATTATTTCTCATAAATATCATATCATAAAATTAAAAAAAAAATCTAATTTTTATTCAAATTCTGTGTTGTTTTATTTTAATAAAGTATAATAATTTCATAGATCCTTTATAATATTTTGTTTTCTCAATATAATTATCATAACGGGTTCACTGACCTCTCTAAAATATTATAAAAATTAACATTGATTCATCTTCCCTGCAAACATTTCCACATGTATACCATGTGGTTATGTCCACATTATAACAATGTGGTTACAATGTTGATTTTTGGAACCTTGGACGATATGTTATACATGTGGTTTTGCCACATGTATAACATATGGAATACACATGTTAACCATAACAAAACCACATAACAGTACCATGTGTAACACATATCTGTACCATGTGTAACACATATCTGTACCATATGTTACCCATATCAATACCATATGTTACCCATATCTGTACCATATGTTACCCATATCAATACCATATGTTACCCATATCAATACCATATGTTACCCATATCTGTACCATATGTTACCCATATCAATACCACATGTTACCCATATCAATACCATATGTTACCCATATCAATACCATATGTTACCCATATCTGTACCATATGTTACCCATATCAATACCACATGTTACCCATATCTGTACCATATGTTACCCATATCTGTACCATATATTACCCATATCAATACCATATGTTACCCATATCTGTACCATATGTTACCCATATCAATACCATATGTTATCCATATCTGTACCATATGTTACCCATATCAGTACCATATGTTATCCATATCTGTACCATATGTTACCCATATCAATACCATATGTTATCCATATCAGTACCATGTGTTACCCATATCTGTACCATATGTTACCCATATCAATACCATATGTTACCCATATCTGTACCATATGTTACCCATATCAGTACCATATGTTACCCATATCAATACCATGTGAAACACATATCAGTACCATGTGTAACACACATCAGTACCATGTGTCAAGAAATCAAAAAGATCATACTAATTTTATTGCCATTTCTTACTTTACAGTATATAGTGTATATGTAATTCGCCTATATATTATTTAGTTTAATGTTACATATTGTTATATACAAATTAAATTGGAAGAAATGGGGAAAGAAATGAAGAGGTGTTTCCGGAATCGAACTAGGGTCCCTGTAGTTTGCTGTTGTTTTGAGTCTGGGACATATCCACTGAGCCATCCTGGACATGATAAAAGTAGCTTTTAGAAGTTATAATTAATAAATTTATATTCACTTTAGATGATTTACTTCACTTTAGAGCATGGGTGGGCACATGTTGTGTTTTTCATTGCCGAAATACGGAATAACATTGCAGTTACCATTTTCTTTTCGTTTCTTAAATTGCAGGGGATACTGAGTAATTAAAATGAGAGTAGGGGAGATAGATTTTATTGAGGTACGTACAATCGTACATATTTGGAACATAAATATTTGTAGTATATTGATTATTTGAATTAAAAGCAATTAATAAATGATACATAATTATACTTTTCTTTTTTCACAATAAAAACAAAAATAAGTTGTTTTGCATTCAAGTAATAAAAAATTTAATAATTAATTCATAAAATCACAGGATAAATGACAATTGCTTCCCAACTTATTAAAAAAAGGAAATAAAAATTATTGCACAAATTCTTACCAGTGTAAGGGTACCAAAATACCTTATTAACGTATAAAATTAACTAACAAAGTATCAAGGTAATTATAAATATACTGTTCTTCAATTATCTTACCATCCTCTCTTATATTATATATCCTTGTAATTTATAAAGCAGTCAGGGCTAAATACTCTAAATTTTCTTTGGAAGAAAATAAAGCACCTTTTCCCTGGTGGGCACGAGTGCTGCTCTGAGAGCTAAAATAGCAATTAGTGCTGCATTTGGCCACCCTTGCTGTAGAGTGTAGATGATATAAGAGTTGTATAGAAAAATAGCATTGCCATGGCAGACTACATAAAATATTTTCTTTCTTTTCAAATATATTCATTATTCAGTGTATTTAATTTCTCAGTACTCTAAATATCAGAACGGATCACACTACACATGACTTCATTAAAGAAAATTTATACTGGAAGAACTTTCATGGAATACAACTGATTTACTATATAGATATTCATAGGAAACAAGGCAATTTGTGGCAAACTAAACTAAATATTTTGACTATAAAAGTTAGTTCGCTAAACAGGGTTCTACTAAACAGGATGGTTCACTATACAGGAGTTGACTATAGTGGAGTTCTACTGTAATTATATGTACAATGAGTAGATTGATTGCCCTCTTTCACATAATTGTATTTAGAGTTCAAAAGTAACAGAAGTTAACCATGTGTAATTTACCACATTACAACCACATGCCAATTACAATTTCAATAACAGATGTTAACCATATGTAATTTACCACATTGAAACCACATGTCAATTACCATTTTAATAACAGATGTTAACCATGTGTAATTTACCACAGTAAAACCACATGTCGATTACCATTTCAATAACAGATGTTAACCATGTGTAATTTACAACATTGAAACCACATGTCAATTACCATTTCAATAACAGATGTTATCCATGTGTAATTTACCACATTGAAACCACATGTCAATTACCATTTCAATAACAGATGTTAACCATGTGTAATTTACCACATTGAAACCACATGTCAATTACCATTTCAATAACAGATGTTAACCATGTGTAATTTACCATATTGAAACCACATGTCAATTACCATTTCAATAACAGTTGTTAACCATGTGTAATTTACCACATTAAAACCACATGTCAATAACCATTTCAATAACAGATGTTAACCATGTGTAATTTAACACATTAAAACCACATGTCAATGACCATTTCAATAACAGATGTTAACCATGTGAAATTTACCACATTGAAACCACATTTCAATTACTATTTCAATAACAGATGTTAACCATGTGTAATTTACCACATTGAAACCACATGTCAATGACCATTTCAATAACAGATGTTAACCATGTGTAATTTACCACATTGAAACCACATTTCAATTACTATTTCAATAACAGATGTTAACCATGTGTAATTTACCACATTGAAACCACATGTCAATGACCATTTCAATAACAGATGTTAACCATGTGTAATTTACCACATTGAAACCACATGTCAATTACCATTTCAATAACAGATGTTAACCATGTGTAATTTACCACATTGAAACCACATGTCAATTACCATTTCAATAACAGATGTTAACCATATGTAATTTACCACATTATAAGCACATGCCAATTACCATGTTTTATGTTTTAATTAAATATCTATTACATATGGTTTCAGTGTGGTTTTAAACATGTGGTTATGATATTGCGTAACCACATGGTTAACATCTGTTATTGAAATGGCCATTGACATGTGGTTTTAATGTGGTAAATTACACATGGTTAGCATCTGTTATTGAAATGGTCATTGACATGTGGTTGTAATGTGGTATATTACACATGGTTAACATCTGTTATTGAAATGGTAAGTGACAGTGGTTTTAATGTGGTAAATTACACATGTTTAACATCTGTTATTGAAATGGTCATTGACATGTGGTTTTAATGTGGTAAATTACACATGGTTAACATCTGTTATTGAAATGGTAATTGACATGTGGTTTTAATGTGGTATATTACACATGGTTAACATCTGTTATTGAAATGGTAAGTGACAGTGGTTTTAATGTGGTAAATTACACATGTTTAACATCTGTTATTGAAATGGTCATTGACATGTGGTTTTAATGTGGTAAATTACACATGGTTAACATCTGTTATTGAAATGGTAATTGACATGTGGTTTTAATGTGGTAAATTACACATGGTTAACATCTGTTATTGAAATGGTAATTGACATGTGGTTTTAATGTGGTAAATTACACATGGTTAACATCTGTTATTGAAATGGTAATTGACATGTGGTTTCAATGTGGTAAATTACACATGGTTAACATCTGTTATTGAAATAGTAATTGACATGTGGTTTCAATGTGGTAAATTACACATAGTTAACATCTGTTATTGAAATGGTAATTGACATGTG
>CANNZV010002220.1:0-108357 GCA_947561585.1 Caprella mutica
AAATTGAATTACTAGATGAATCAACAATTGGTTAGATAAGTAAACAAATAGGTAGATAACTAGCGAATCGTAAGGTCAATTTTTGAATAAATTCATAATATAAAATAGTTCGATAAATAATTACGAATACAATTTTTAGGGAAATAAGTATGAATTGTTATGTGAATTATTCATATTATGTAAGTAGGAAAGTCGTAGTAAATTGGTAAATTGTGTAGTTTACATTGAATATTGAATAATTGTCTTTTTATTATGGTAATAAGTACTGCTAACTGATTTAACATTTAAAATTATAATAAAAAATGATGAATAATTATCTAAATTATTTGTTGCACACATATTTGTAATAAGATTTAATATTTATGAAAATACCTAGCTTGAGGTAAACATAAAACTTATATCGATCTAAGCAATTCAGGTCCAAATCTGAACATCAGCTGTCTCGGTTTCACTGCCATCAATTTATTGTTCCTGTAGGAATGCCTATATAGTAAAATAGATTTTTTAAATTAATAATTGTATTGAATACATTTGCATCAATTTTCAATTGTCAGAAGGTCAAGGAAGATTCTAATTTTGACTAACCTGAGTAATTTATAGAAACTCTCATAAGTGAAAGGTCTATTAGAATTTCCATTTCTGTTTCCCCACATCTGAGCAATGGTTTTCCTTCTGCAACAGCCGAAATATTCCATTTTCCTTGTCCTCCCACTTTACAAGAACACCATTGGTCCTACTGTCCTGTAGCAACTTGAGAATGAATTCATAGCTTCTAGGACCTCTCACTAGTGAAGAAATGTTATAAAACTATTATGAAATAGTAGTAATTATTTGTATTGAGTGAGACACATATATCCCTATAGTTTTACAAGAGGATACTGATACAATCATCCCTTACTTCTGTATACAGTTCCATTTCCTATCACTATAGGTATGTTCCTTTCAAACCAGTGTCTGGAAGTAACTGGATCATCCTCTGAAGCAAGTACGTCATTACCTCCGTGAACTTCAGGTTCCAGTTCTCCATCTGATAAGAGAGACATTGAAAATAATACTAAGAGTTGACAGCATTAAATAAATAGCACATCACATATAGGTATCTTTGGTTCATACATACTGTAACTTTTTTCCATTTCGATTTGACTGATTTCATGCTCTAAATCACTGAGATTCAGTACTGGGACTTGATCTTGCAAAGGTAGATTATCCAAGCTTAATTCATCATAGTAGTTGTCTTGGAGATATTTAGGAATTCAAAACTGTTGTCCAATGGTTGAGAAGAATCCAAAGTTGAATTTCCGACCATCGAATAATCACTGATGATGAAACACCAAAATCAAATATATTTATTAACTTTTTGGTCCACGGTGGACACAAAGTAACCCACTTACTTGGTTATATTTATCCCACATTAAAAATTCATTTATAAGCACAGTTGCATGGTGAGACTACATTTGTCCCACATTATAACGAAGCATTAAAATGGAATAGTTGCGATATTCGTTTATATCTCATACTAGTCAGTTAAATTATATACAAATACATAATTGATTATTTCAAATATTAATAATAAATAATTGTGCCACTAGGACTATTTTTATCTTCAAACCTTGTGCTTCAAAGAGTTAAAGGTAATTTTTATTTATCAACAGTAATTAGCTTAAATTTCAGTATAGAGTGTATACCCAAGTGCATTGAAATCCCCAAAAGGTTTCAAGCTGGAAAGGTTTCAAGCTATTACCAATAGTTTTCGTCAAAAGATGTGTCGAGAACAGTCCTGTAGTCCAGGCACGGAATGGCTGACAATTCTCCATCTGAAGGTGTGTGCATGTTGTGTAACATTGTACACGATGGAGCATCAGTATCTGCGTAATATAAAATATAGGAATCTATATCAAATATAGATGTAAACCTAAAATGAAAATTAGAGATATATATTTTTAAAGAATGTTACACAACAAATTTCTTTAAAAATAAGGTGAGAAATTTAAACAAAACATTTAGTGGTTGAATATTTACCTGAATGAATATTACCTAGAATGAATATTTTCGTTCTTCTGTTTCAAGATTTTCTGAAAATTTTCGTAGAAAAAGGGGCCGCTCGTTATATCTGCTAACGTATAGAATTCTTCTTCGTTGTAACTCAAAAGTTCTCTTCCATTCACCAACTTGAAAACAGATAGTAAACTGTCCGAACACGGATGGAACTTACTGTTGGATGTAGCTATGGCCCATCGAAACAATCCTGAAAAATGAGTATAGAATAATAGAGGCAATTAACATTTTCATTACTTCATTTATAATTGTAAATCTATCAGATGAAACAATAATCATTTAACTTACATCCCCAGACCAGTTTTCTACTGATTTCGACCGAAAAGCTTCGTTATCTTGCTGGGTAATAGTTGTTCATGTTAGATTCAGCCATATTGACATAGAGAGAATCGTCTTCGAAAGTACAGGAATTAAAATCACCTCCGAAAACTTGTTTTCCTTTCACCATTTGAAATTATATTCTATAACTTTCAACTTTTAGGAGCTATTTACCAATAGTTTCATTAAATTTCCACCTAACTTTATTAAACCTTGTAAGTTAAGTATTCACTAATCTTTTATTATCGTTCCACTTGTCCCAACCTTTTGAGTCGGTGACTAAATGCGTCATGGCAGAATCAACCGGCAGCATCGGCGTATATATACTCCAGCTAAGTATAGCTAAAAAATTCCCCTAGAACGTTTCTTCCTCATTAGCTGTTCCTCTCACTGCTGTGATAGGGACAAGTGGGAGGAGCTTATTATTAGCTGGTATTTGTGTACTATAGCGGTAAAGTTTATCTGTGAATCACAATCTCTCAAATATTTAATATCTGATCTGTAAGCAATATTTGCAAACTGTATGATTATATTATATTACAACTAATATAAAGAATCTATTGAATAGGTAGCAATGATATGAAGTTTGTAACAAATTAATTATTGTACCTCAATGAAGCAGAGGTCTAGTTTGAGTATATTTCCACCTGAGAACATTTAGTAAAATGATGGTTTTGGGGATACAGGTTAAAGGTTTTCTCCACTCTTTTTCCTAATTTTTCAGTTTTTTGGGTTTTGGTTATCCGGGTTTCTGTAATCCAAACAATTATTCAAGTCCTGTAATCATAATATAGTAACTTAAGTGTTAAAGCGTGATATAATTTTTCTTACAACCAACTAACAGACTTATACACACTGTGTATTAATTAGTAATAAAGGTGATTATCCAAATTATTTAAATAAATTGTTCCGGAATATTTTCATCTCTGATTTTTTTTTATCTCTTTTTTTTCTTTGAATTCCTGGTTTTCTTGTAATCTCGTATTTTTTAAATTCCATATATCTTAATAATCTTGATTTTCTAAATCTTTGATTTTTAAATTCAGATTTTTTTTAATTCGGATTTTAGTCGTATTCATTGATTTTTTTATAATAGCGGATTCTTTGTAATTCAAGATACTTTTGTATTACGAATTTGTATATCGAATTTTTCGTTATCTGAATTTTCGGTTTGTCGGATTTTTTCTTTTCGTTTTTTTTCGTATTTTCAGTGTTATATGTATAAGCCCGGACAAATGCCATAAAGTCCTAAAATGCTATAAAATGCCCTAATTGCCATAAAGTCCTATAATATCATAAACTTTTAAAAATGATGCAAAGTCGTATTTTGGGCTTTTCATACTATTTAATAATTTGGTAAGTTGATAAAGTTGTTGGGTTATATTGGAAAATTTATAGAACGTTATAATTCAATCAAACTTTGTCTGAATTACAATATAAATTTCAAAGAATTAGCATAGTCACCACTGTATCTAATTTTCTGTAATTCTTCACATCAATATTTTTAGCACAGTCTCTGCCATGAACAAAAAGATAAAATAGCGAATAATCAATATAATACACTATTCGAAGATAGAGATATGTAGAACCTAGTAATATTTACATTAGAAAAACCTGTCAGGTGACAAAAATTGTGTTTTGTCTTGTAGGTAGTATATCCTGTGCAACAGTTTCAGAATATCTTAATTGGTCTAATTATATAAAACATGGTTTGTTTAGTCTGAGGTTGTCTACTATACGAGGGTTTGCTGTAAATACAAATTTCGAATTTAATATTGGAATTAGTTTCATTTTGTGAGTTTCAATTTACCTAACCTTTTTTTTATAATACTTTTAGGTTAAATTTGAATGAATATACTATGAACGAGATTCATTGAATTTTTAAGGGACGAATTGTTTATTTGTTTTCACTATTTTTTTTTATTTGAACGGACTAAAAACTGTTGATTTTATATTCCAAAATGCTAATTTACTCGTTGTAAATACCTATTTATCAATCCTTAAATAAATGGTTCTAGGTATATTCCACCCCGGTAAATTCCACCTCTGTGACAATGCTCATTTGGATGAAAATAAAAACTCAAAGATTTTATTTTTAGATGGCCATTTGTTAAATAATTCGTACTGATGAAAAAATAACTCAGACGATATCCTGAGACATTTGGACAATATTTAGAGGTAGTCAACTGAAATTTTATCCTAATAAAAATAAAAATATTCTTATATGATAGTTTATTTCAAAGTTTACGTGTTGAAAAGTTAATATTAATTCCTTTTCAACATTAAACCGCACATGTACTTCTACAACAAACGTTGGATGAGGTATGGAAAGGGTCGACTGACAGAGACAACCCATTCAATGTTTTCGCTCTTTGCTGTTTTGGATTCTAGGACCAAATTCCCCGTGATCAAAATCCCTCAATGTGAAAAAGGCAATAATCTCCCAGTCTTACAACCCTGTGCAATAATTACTCCTCCCCTTCAAAAACTTCCTGGTTAAAAAAAACATCTACAAAAAGCCTTCGGTCAAAAACCACCACTTTTATAAGAAGTCAAAATACCAAATTCAATATTAAATATATATAACAATAAATACTATATGACATCATCTTACAATTAATGTCACTGTTGTGTTGGCAATAAAGATGAATATCAGCTTGAGATGAAAATCTAAATACCTCAACTGATAAATGCGTTCACAAAACCTTTCTTTCTGCTGTTCAATCACATAATTATGTAGTGGAAAATTGACAGCTTGTGATTAGCCAGCAAAAGGTTTAATTTGATACAGTGCAAATACAAGTTATCTAGTATTACATATAATATTAATAAATGTCTAATATTAACAACTAAACAAACCTAACCCGTAAAGTGGGGTGGAATTTACCGGGGTGGAATATACCTAGGGTGGAATATACCGGGGTGGAATTTACCGGGGTGGAAAATACCGGGGTGGAATATACCGGTCACCAAATGAATGTATGTATAAGTTTTAAAATACCCTTTTTAGGTCATAAAATGCCTTTTTAAAGTCATAAACTGCCATTTTTAAGGTCCTAAAATGCCGTATTTAAAGATCCAAAAAGTCCGGGCGCTAGTTATAAGTTTCGCTTCTCTGAATATTCGGTTTTAATAAATTTTCAATTTTCCGGATTTTCAGTCTTTCCGAAATTCCGATTTTTTTTTAATTTCGTTACTTAAGTATTTTAAATGCCAAAGCTTGACATTTTTATTTCAATTATCAGAAGAATACACACTGTGTATTCTTATAGGCTGATGTATGTAGGATGTAAGAGACTTTTTCTTCAATTCATTATGTTGACTAAAATGAACGCTTCAAAAATATGTGTTTCTATATAAAACTGTCATTGAAATCTCAAAAATTATAACAATAAACCTATGAATGTCATGAAACACGTTGCAACATGTTAAAACACGTTGCAATGCCTAACATGTTGCAACATCTTTTTTAATCTTTAATGATATATATTGATTATATTTATTATAGTTGTGCTTGTTGCCATCTGATAATTATTAAGCCACATGTTTATAGGCAAACCGTAATGAAACTGCTAGCTATTATTGTAACTTGAGTTGTTGAACTGTTACATTTAAGTTAATCTTTATGCAGAATGATTATTTATATTGACGTGAAACTATTGGGAGTTTTAGATTTCCCCCCAGTTATACCTGTTAATATGCTTTTTTTCAATCGAGGTGTTAGATTTAATATTAATTTATCTAGATACGAAATATCGTACGTTAACGATTATAAGAATTCATGACATTGAAGGTTAACTTCTTAATTATATAACTAGGAATTGGAAAGATACACTTGCAGTGAATTACAATAATTTAATGAAATTAGCAGTAATAATATAACATCATAAATACATGATTATAATGTTACCGTTTGTACTGGTTTATCAATAGTACTACATTTAATTAACATCTAAAACTAGACTGTAGTAATAAACATATTAAATACATATAACCGGCAAGTACCATCTTACAATTCTATATATAGCACACTTATATATAGGGTATTGCTCATGTTAAACTAGTAAAATATAGTAACGTAGTCTGCAACACGATTAAAATAAAGAATATTGATGAATAAATAAGAAAAAATATCTCTATTATAAATTAATTTTCAGTACTACAAGCACCAACAGATAAAACTCCAAGGTTATTATTTACAGTGTAGGTATAGACAGATCTGATGCTCAGAATTCATCTAAATCGATTGCAGAACCTTAGGTCCGAATTTGTACACCATTTGCTTTTCTCTCACTGGAACTAATGTGTCCTTCTTGTAGTGGTGCCTATTGGAATAAAAGAGTAAAGTGTTAATAGTGTAAGAATGTATAGTTGATTCACAAAGCAGTTGTCATGAGATTCAAATCAAAAGTAGAAATGACGTCTTACCTGAGTAATCTGGAGAAACTTTCGTAGGAGTAAGGTTTTTTAGAAGGTTGAGTTCTGTTTCCCCACATTTGAGCAATGGTTTCCTTCTGCAACAGTCGAAAAATTCCATTTTCCTTGTCCTCCCACTTTACAAGAACACCATTGGTCCTACTGTCCTGTAACAATCTCAGAACGAATTCCCAGCATTTAGGACTTCTTACTGTTGAAAAAAGGATTTGAAGTTAGTATGGATTTAATAGTGACTAATAAGATTAATATATAAATAGAAAATATTCATTCCCTTACTTCTATTTTTCCTAGTTCCTCCTGCAGGCATCTTTTCAAACCAGTGACTGGATGTTACAGGGTCATCTTCAGAAGTAAGTAAGTCATCACTTCCCTGAACTTCAGGTTCTAGTTCTCCATCTGAAATGAGTCAGTTTGAGCAATGTTAGTATTTCCTGTTAAAGCAGTATCTACATGTTTTAGTATGATAGAAAATATACACTATTTGATGTTTCATGTGCTTTATACTCACTGTAACCACTTTCTTGCTGGTAGCTGAGAAGATTTTGTGTAGGACTTTGTGAATATGGATTTCCGCTGTGGTAATTAGGCATACTTTGATCTTGCAAAGTTAAATCATCCAGATTGAATTCATCATTGTATCTGTCTTGGGAGCTATTTTGAAATTCAAAACTGTTTCCCAAGCGTTGAGAACAATCCAAAGTTGAATTTCCATTCATTGGATATTCACTGTTGAAAAAAAGGACCAGTTCAATTACACAAACTATATATCATTAGGTAATTTTTCACTATTCACTGTAATTATCTTATACTTCAGTATAGAATGCAGATAATTACCAATACGTATTGAAATCCTCGAAAGGCTCAAAGATGGAGTTCTCGCCAAAAAAAGTTTCGAGAACAGTCCTGTAGTCGGTGAAGTCCAGGCACGAAGTGTCTGAGAAATCTCCCTCCGACTGGTTATATTGTGATGCACTCATGTTGCGCAACGTCGTATACGATGGAGTATGACTGTCTGCGTAATAGAAAAAGTAGATATGTTACAGATAGATACATTACCTCTCTAAAGTAAAGCCCAAATTAGAAACTGATAATGCCACACAATATATAGGAAATAGAACATATGATTAGATCAACCTTTTTGATATATACCTGCATGAAAATTTTCATTTCTTTGCTTCAAGAGTTTCTGGAAATTGTCATAGAGAAAAGGTCCGTTCCTCATATCTATTAGTTTTGAGAACTCTCCTTCGTTGAACGCCAAAAGTTCTCTACCGTTTACCAACTTGAAAACATTTAAGAAACTGTCAGAACAAGGGTGGTACTTTCTACTGCACGTGGCAAGTGCCCATTCGAAACAATCCTGAAGATGAAATAGAATTAGAATATAAAAAACTGTTTGTTTGTATTATTTCACTTGCAAAACTCTATTATAGATAAAAAAAATAATTTGAAATGTATTTGTTTGTATAATTTTAGTTGAAAAACTATAATAAGATATAAAATTCATTTAACTTACATCCCCAGTCCAGTTTTCTACTGATTTAGATTGAAAAGCTTCGTTATCTTGCTGATAATAGTTGTTCATGTTGGATTCGGCCATATCGACGTAGAGAGAATCGTCTTCGAAAGTACAAGAATTAAAATCACCTCCGAAAACTTGATTTTCCAATAAATCCATTGACCATTGATTATACGCCATGTTTATTCAATTGTTTTTTTTTTTGTTTATTTCAAAATCTTCTCACTTCAACTAGAAATCTATCACTTGTAATGTTACACTTACAATTTTCACCTAACTTGATGAGGAACTTTATAGAGCAGAAGTGAATATCTTCTATTTGAAGTATTTGTACCGATTCACTTGCACCAACCTTCAGAGTCGGGAACTAGATGCGTTATGTAAGGATTTACCGGCAACATCGTATTTATATACTCCAGCTAACCCCAAAGAGAAAGATGACATATAATGATGTAAAAAATCCCCGACGAACGTTTCTTCCTCTTTGGCTGTCCCTCTCAATGCTGTGATAGGGACAGATGGGAGGAGCCTATTATTAGCTAGTGGTTGTGTACTGCAGCGGTAAACTTTATCCGTGATTAAATGTAGATTTCTAGCAATACCTAAAGGAATTATCTGTAATACAGCATCTCAAAGACACATTCAGCCACCCAAGCAACACATGGTAATGGGGCCCATGCAGGCACTAGCTTTGCAAATTGTATTGGAAGATTTTTTGCAATATGAGCATCATGGTGACAGCATGGACTGTTACGTTTTAACCATCTCGGTTCAATATGTTGCCAATATATTAATAAGTTTCAGCTATATAATGTCGGTACGTTACATATTAATCAGGTTGGATGAATATTACATTTCAATGGGATGGATTCGCCACATTGAACCAACCTTCTCCCAATGTAACATTCTTTGAGAATGGAAAACCACATTATCCCCATGTAATTTCTCGACAACTTTTCAGTCTGCCATCTCTTGCCCATCTAACCATCTATAGTACCCATGTTGGCACAATGTGTCATGGTTGCTTGGGCACTTGATCGCTTGATTATGACTATTCTAGAGGATCAAATGAAGGAAGAGGATCAATATTTAATGAAAATAGCGTTTGTTACTTTTTATTATGATATAGTGAAGTTACCCGTCAGAAACAAATGACTATAAATTTTAAATCATTTTTAAAATTATCCGAATTAATTTTTAAATATTTTGATTCTTTTGTTATCTACATTTGTTCGTTTTCTGCTATCCGGATTTTTGTTAGCAAGATTTCTTTAGTTTATTTCCCATTCAAAACCAGGGACTATAATTTTTTACGTTAATCGAATTTTTAAATAAATAAAATTTTCTGGATTTTTAAATAAAACTTTCTGCATTTTCTTTTTGTAATCCAAAATTTTTCATTCCCTTTTTTGTAATCACGGTTTATCATTTATAAGTTTCCAGATTTCTCAGTTTCCGTATTTTGCTTATATTTCAATTTTCGCGATTTTTCGTTTTTAAATTTTTTTAATTTTTATATTTTTCGGTTTTCCGTATTTTTCATCTATCCATATTATCTGTTATCTGGATTTCTGTAATCCTTTCAATTATTTTAGTCATGAAATCATATGGTAACCTTAAAGCGTGACTACTTTTTATTTGCAATTGATACAGAATGTGTATTAGTATATTTATAATTGACAAATCGTATGGGTAGGTTTTTTGAAAATGGGCCAACATGGTGACAGCATGGACTGTTTTGTTTAAACCATCTTGGTCCAAGATGTTAATAAATTTCCGCTATATGATGTTCGAATTATTTAAATACAAATATACAGAATGATTTTATCCCTGAATTTCCTTGTAATCCCTTATTTTTTTAAATCACTGATTTTCTGTATAATCCTGGATTTTTTTAATTCCATATTTTTTCATAATTTCTGATTTTTTTGTTATATTGAATTTTATTTGTAAATTTGTATTGTTTTGGCAATTTCAGATTTTTTATTATTCATACTTTTTGCTACCTTGAATTTTTCTGTTAGTCGAATTCTTTTTTTTTTAGATTTTCAGTGTCCGGATTTTGAATTTTTCAAAATTTTAGATTTCTCGGAATTTCAGTTTTGCCGATTTTCGGTTCAATATTTTATTTATGGTATTATAATGAACACTTTGAAAATCTGCGTTTTAATATAAAACTGTCATACAAAATCAAAAAAGTACACCTATAAATCAATAGGAACATTTTCAAACACGCTAGAGCATGTTAAAAAACCTCGTTAAAAAATATTTAGAATAAAAATTCATTACATTTATTGTAGTTGTGCTTTTTCACGTCTGATAAATATATTAACATATGTTTGTATTGGGCCGTAACCAGTAATTAATCTACTAGTTATTAATCGGTAAGTGTAAGTTAATCTTCATTTAGAATGATTATTTATTATGATTTAAAAATTTATACCATATATATTGATGTAAAAACTATTGGAAGTTTTAGAATCACTCTCAGTTATACCTGTTAATATGCTTTTATTTTATTAATCAAGGTGTTAGATTTATTAGTAATGTACCTATGTTATACGTTACCGCTTATAAGAAGAATTCAAGTTAACATCTTCATTATGGAATAAGTTATTGGAAAGATACACGTTCAAGTGAATTACAATAATTTAATGAAATTAGCAGTAATTATATTACATCATAAATACATAATTATAATGCTACCGTTTGTACTGGTTTATCAATAGTACTATATTTAATTAACATCTAAAACTAGACTGTAGTAATCAACATATTGGATATAACTGGCAAGTACCATCTTACAATTCTAGCACACTTATATATAGGGTATTACACATGTTAAACTAATAAAATATAATAACATAGTCTGCAACACGAGTAAATCAAAGAAAATTGATGAATAAATAAGAAAATGTCTCTATTATAAATTAATTTTCAGTACTACAAGCACCAACAGATAAAACTCCAAGGTTATTATTTACAGTGTAGGTATAGACAGATCTGATGCTCAGAATTCATCTAAATCGATTGCAGAACCTTAGGTCCGAATTTGTACACCATTTGCTTTTCTCTCACTGGAACTAATGTGTCCTTCTTGTAGTGGTGCCTATTGGAATAAAAGAGTAAAGTGTTAATAGTGTAAGAATGTATAGTTGATTCACAAAGCAGTTGTCATGAGATTCAAATCAAAAGTAGAAATGACGTCTTACCTGAGTAATCTGGAGAAACTTTCGTAGGAGTAAGGTTTTTTAGAAGGTTGAGTTCTGTTTCCCCACATTTGAGCAATGGTTTCCTTCTGCAACAGTCGAAAAATTCCATTTTCCTTGTCCTCCCACTTTACAAGAACACCATTGGTCCTACTGTCCTGTAACAATCTCAGAACGAATTCCCAGCATTTAGGACTTCTTACTGTTGAAAAAAGGATTTAAAGTTAGTATGGATTTAATAGTGACTAATAAGATTCATATATAAATAGAAAATATTCATTCCCTTACTTCTATTTTTTCTAGTTCCTCCTGCAGGCATCTTTTCAAACCAGTGTCTGGACGTTACAGGGTCATCTTCAGAAGCAAGTAAGTCATCACTTCCCTGAACTTCAGGTTCCGGTTCTCCATCTGAAATGAGTCAGTTTGAGCAATGTTAGTATTTCCTGTTATAGCAGTACCGACATTTTTCAATAAAATCAACGTAAGATGATAGAAAATATACACTATTTGATGTTTCATGTGCTTTATACTCACTGTAACCACTTTCTTGCTGGTAGCTGAGAAAATTTTGTTCAGGACTTTCTGAATAAGGATTTCCGCTGGGGTAATTAGGCATACTTTGATCTTGCAAAGTTAAATTATCCAGATTGAATTTATCATTGTATCTGTCTTGGAAGCTATTTTGATATTCAAAACTGTTTTCCAAGGGTTGAGTACAATCCAAAGTTGAATTTCCATCCATTGGGTATTCACTGTTGAAAAAAACACCAGTTCAATTACACAAACTATATATCATTAGGTAATTTTTCACTATTCACTGTAATTATCTTATACTTCAGTATAGAATGTAGATAATTACCTAAGCGTATTAAAATCCTCGAAAGGCTCAAAGAGAGAGTTCTCGTCAAAAGAAGTTTCAAGAACAGTCCTGTAGTCGGTGAAGTCCAGGCACGAAGTGTCTGAGAAATCTCCTTCTGACTGGTTATATTGTGGTGCGCTCATGTTGCGCAACGTCGTATACGATGGAGTATGACTGTCTGCGTAATAGAAAAAGAAGGTATGTTACAGATAGATAATTTACCGCTCTAAATTCGTAAACCCAAAATCAGAAACTGATAATGCCACATTATATATACGAAATAGATCAAACTTTTTGTATATACCTGTATGAAAATTTTCATTTCTTTGTTTCAAGAGTTTCTGGAAATTGTCATAGAGAAAAGGTCCGTTCCTCATATCTACTAGTTTTGAGAACTCTCCTTCGTTGAACCCCAAAAGTTCTCTACCGTTCACCAACTTGAAAACATTTAAGAAACTGTCAGAACAAGGGTGGTACTTTCTGTTGCACGTGGCTAGTGCCCATTCGAAACAATCCTGAAAATAAAATAGAATCAGAATATAAAAAACTTTTTGTTTGTATTATTTCTCTTGCAAAACTCTTATACAGATAAAAAAATTGAAATGTATTTGTTTGTATTATTTTAGTTGAAAAAATATAATAAAATTCATTTAACTTACATCACCAGTCCAGTTTTCTACTGATTTGGATTGAAAAGCCTCGGTTTCTTGCTGATAATAGTTGTTCATGTTGGATTCGGCCATATCGACGTAGAGAGAATCGTCTTCGAAAGTACAGGAATTAAAATCACCTCCGAAAACTTGACTTTCCAATAAATCCATTGACCATTGATTATACGCCATGTTTATTCAACTGTTTTTTTTGTTTATTTCAAAATCTTCTCACTTCAACTAGAAATCTATCACTTGTAATGTTACACTTACAATTTTTACCTAACTTGATGAGAAACTTTATAGAGCAGAAGTAAATATCTTCTAAGTGAAGTATTTGTACCGATCCAATTGCACCAACCTTCAGAGTCGGGAACTGAATGCGTTATGTAAGGATCTACCGGCAGCATCGCGTATATATACTCCAAAGAGAAAGATGACACATATTGATGTAAAAAATTCCCCGACGAACGTTTGGGGAGTGAAGCTGTGAGTGAGGGGGCTGGAAGGGAGGAGCTTGTAGTAGAGAAGTGGTGGTTGTGATTGCATCAGGTTACACATAGAGAGTTTATGAGAACAGTTAACAGTGGGCCAGGGTGTCCCAAATGAGTGATCAGTAAACTATGTCCGCTCACACTTTGGAAAGTTGTTTCATTTTCATTACTCTCAGTTAAGATTGAAGTATATTTTTAAAATTATGTGTTAAATATATAGGAAGAACACACTCTCTATTTATTGAAACTTACTAATTATTATATCAAAATATAATAATTTAATGGTAATTACTAATTAGTATTCTTAATTTGTAAAGTTTAATGCAAACTCTAGGATTATACAAACAATTATTCTGCTTAGGTCCCGGAAAATGCCAAGGGCTTAGCTAGCCCTCTGTGCATTATCTCACATGGCGAGAGTTCCAGGAATTATTTAAGTTGCAGGCAGGTTCCTTAGTCACAGCAACATTATGTAAAGGATTACGTACATGCCTTACGTGCTATTGTGAGTGTTGCAGCTGGATAGGAATACGTAACAGGTACTATTGGTACTGGAACGTAGCATAGCTTGAAAGTGCTAATACGCACATAGTAATAGTACCAATTATTAGTAGTTGTACTGACGTAACAGGTAGTAGTGGTATTGATGCATAAGAGACATTAGTGGTACTATTAGTTTCTGTTACGTATTAGTATGATACCAATACATAACAAATATTATTAGCAATATACGTAACCTATGCTACTGATAATGACACGTAACCTTTGCTATTGGTAAGGACACGTAACAAATAGTAGCGGTACTACTAATACGTAACCTATATTACTAGAGTACTCTACTGGTACTGTTACGTTTCAGAATTTAATGCCACCGATACGTAATAAGTTCTATGATAGTAACACATACCACAATGAAACGTTCAGGAAACTGGTACTATAGCCTACTGTCACGTACACGGTACCTAATGTGTAGTAGTGGGAATTTTCTAATTTGTAGTATCAGAAAAACAAAGAGTTGGAATAAGTCATAGTAACTGTATTCGTTTTATTATAACGACTGCGGTGTGAATTTTTTACTGTCACCATATTTCTAAAATATTGGTTAATTTCTCTCTCTATGTTTCACTCTATATCTCCGTTTCCTAGTACTAACACTCTTGATCTCGACGAGAAAGCATAGATGAAAGTACCTAACTACCGTAAACATTGTGTCAGCGCTTCGTGTAAAGTCTGCACGCCGGCTGACTGCGCTGGAACTCTCTTGCAATTTCCGATTTAGAGGTCAGTGATTTGGCAACAAGGATCTCCTTGTGTACATCCTCCTCTCCAACGTTCATTCACAGTGTCAATGAAAGTCACTGCACACGCATGTCTGGAGCGAGTAGAAGGAAACCGCGCTTTTTGCACGCGATTCAGTTCGCAATATACCTACAAACACATGACCCCGCCAAAAACTACCTAGTTTGCTACGCGGATGTTCTTCGCGCTAGTCATGAATGGAATTATTTGCCGATAGCGCTATTTACCAATAATCTCTGGATAGCATTCTTCAGTTTCTTCTTGAGATTAAATATTCAAGTAATGTTGGCAATTTATTTTTAGATGCTTAAGTATGTTGCTGTTAAAGGAGCAGAAACATGAATTGACATTTTTGGGTAAGTTTCGTGAAAAGAAAAGTGTATCCGTAGTAATTCATTGGTAGATACTAATTTCAAATTTTCAAAAACATAACTTTACTAATTGTAATGCTTGTAAATATTTGTAACATTGGTTGTAAATACGTGAAAAGAAATTTGTAAGATTTAAAAAATAGAAAAATGTAATTTATGAAAGTATAACATTATGCGGAGACTTTTTTCTTTGATAGAACATCTTCGGAATAGACCTGAAAGTCAGCGGACTTTATAGTACAGCAAATGCAACCTGGCATGCTACCGACCTAATTGCACATTTAGGTCAAGATTACGAACTATTTATTTGTAGTACTCTTATCACGGCCATTGCTATCCAAATTGACAGTGGATACCTAAAAATGTATTCTATAAAGAACTATCTTCTATCATTTTAGAATGAAGTAGAATAATTATTATTTTAGATAATTATTAGTAATATTCATGTACGTTTGTTATTGATTTTATAGAATTTTTTTTATGATGGCTGCATCACGGTTTTTTATTTTATATGACTCTTCAAGAATGGATGACGTGAGTCATATCTTGGATGACAATAGGAGGGGGTTTTGGTGCCACCTACCATTAACCCTTTATGCTCTAAGGCGTCATTCTAGTCCCCTTTCAAGTGATGAATTTTTCGCGTTTTTTTTAATATTTTCCTTAAACGATCGGATAAACTCTACCATATATTAGACCACATGTGTACGCCTAAATTAGTCAAGCACAACTGTGATATTTTTTAATTATCTTTTTTTTATTATTTGATATGCTTTCCTTACCTATTTATTAATAGAAAATCATAGGAATTCTCGTTTTTACATGCTAAAATTAATTAAAGCTATTGCATGGTGGTTGTCGGACCATATTTTTTTCATTGGGAAAATGAAATTATTAGAAATTTTAAAAATTGTTTGTATTTTTTTTGTTATGCAGTTTTTTTTTCCTTTTTTCAATTATCCGGATTTTTATTTATATTTGCCTTACGTTTTGTTTACAAAAAATATACAAATTTTTGTTCATTTTACTGTTGTCTAAGTTTTTTTCTGCTATCCAATTAATTTCTCTAGTGTATTTATTACCCGTCAAAAATGACGGAATATGATTTATTTAAATTATCAGAATGAAATTAACTGAGTATTTTTATATTATCTGGAATTTTTTTTATCTCTGTTATCCGAATTTTTTTCCGTTTTCTGATTGTTCTGTTTTGAGGAATCCTTATAGGCTTCCGGTTTTCCATTGTTGTATTGTTGTCAAGAATTTTCGGATTTTTCCGTTTTTCGAATGTTTCGGTTTTACGAACTTTTCAGTTTTCCGAGCTTTTCGGTTTTCTGGATTCTTCTATAATCGGATTTCTTTGTTTTTCAGTTTTCCAAATTCTTCTCTTTTTCTTTTCCGTTTTTTTTCCGTTTTCCGGCTTTTTCCTTTTCCGAGTTTTTCATTTGCCGTATTTTTTTTATTTTCCGTATTTTTTTGGCTTTCTATATTTTTCGAATTTCCAATTTTTATATTTTTCCGGATTTCATGATTATTCGATTTACAGAATTTTTCTTTCATTTAAAAGTATTTTACGACAAATTATAGTTTTTTTTAACCATTAACTGTGCACTTTATTAACAACCAATAGTATCAAAATTACCTGTTAAGAATAACGTGTTCTCAATAGTATCAATATTTGTAACTAGTGTACTTGCCCGTTAAGAATAACGTGTTCTCATTAGTATCAATATTTGTAACTAGTGTACTTGCCCGTTAAGAATAACGTGTTCTCAATAGTATCAATATTTGTAACTAGTGTACTTGCCCATTAAGAATAACGTGTTCTCAATAGTAGCAATATATGTAACTAGTGTACTTGCCCATTAAAAATAACGTGTTCTCAATAGTATCAATATTTGTAACTAGTGTACTTGCCCGTTAAGAATAACGTATTCTCAATAGTATCAATATTAGTAACTAGTGTACTTGCCTGTTAAGAATGACGTGTTTTCAACAGTATCAATATTTGTAACTAGTGTACTTTCCCGTTAAGAATAACGTGTTCTCAATGGTATCAATATTAGTAACTAGTGTACTTGCCTGATAAGAATGACGTATTCTCAATAGTATCGATATTTGTAACTAGTGTACTTGCCCGTTAAGAATGACGTATTCTCAATAGTATCGATATTTGTAACTAGTGTACTTGCCCGTTAAGAATATCGTATTGTCAACAGTATCAATTTTAGTAACTAGTGTACTTGCCCATTAAGAATAACGTATTCTCAATAGTATCAATATTAGTAACTAGTGTACTTGCCCGTTAAGAATAACGTGTTCTCAACAGTATCAATATTTGTAACTAGTGTACTTTCCCGTTAAGAAGAACGTATTCTCAATAGTATCAATATTAGTAACTAGTGTACTTGCCTGATAAGAATGACGTATTCTCAATAGTATCAATATTAGTAACTAGTGTACTTGCCCGTTAATTAAGAATAACGTATTCTCAATAGTATCAATATTAGTAACTAGTGTACTTGCCTGTTAAGAATAACGTGTTCATGCGTGGCTGAAATTAGTTACCTGTGATAAATATCATCACAAATACACTTTTCATCGACTGTGCATAATGTAGCAAGCAATTATTTTTCAGCATGTCTGTCACTGCCAAATGTCAGACACTGCCTCAATGTGCTGTAGGAAATTCCTTCTACATATGTAGTGTGTTTTTCCAGCCTCTCCCTTCTATTTCATTGCTTGACATTGAACTGATGCGTAGATAAACTCTATCAGTAATTACAGAAAATAAAAATAAATATATAATATTTTAACTATAAATATGAAAAATTCTATTTTATAATAGGGTAAGTTCCGAGTTATCGTCAGTTCCACATCTTCGATATAAAAGAAAAACATTATCATACAATATTCTGACAGGTTATTTTAATTCGTATCCATGATACCTGAAGGTATCATGGATGCGAATTAATATCTTCAATTATAAATTTTTATTTATAATTCAACAATGTTTATTCTTTTTCTATATATGATCGAAAATGTGTAGGTACCTGTCCGATAATTCGGAACTTACCCTGTGTGATTTGTATTTTAACACTTTAAGTATGCGTCAGTGTTACACCATAGCGTCAACCCAATGGTGACCCTAACCCCATTGGATAACCGGTGGTGATTCATCGGACTGGTAAAATGTTATGGTTAACCTCTTGCAACAGATGATTCATAATGAAAATGAGTCATACCTGTCTTAATTAAATAGTGACACTACACACAGGTGTTTGAAACTATAAACTTTGTCTTAAACACGAGACACTTGTTCTAGGTACTTCAGAAAATTCCAGCACGGAAAATTCCAACACGGAAAATTCCAGCATGGAAAATTCCCCCACTTAATACTGTATTTAACTGGATAACATTTTATTAGTTAAATGGTTCAGAAATTACAAGTATAGGATATAATTATCACACATGGTGATAAAATACGTTGTATTCATTACCTTCGCAGAATGCGGGAAGGTCATATTTTCATCGGGATTTATTTATTTATCATCTTGTTATTCGCTTAACTGAAAAAGTATTCAACCAAATTGCCTGAAATTTGGTGAAACGATTGGTCCAAGTCCAGTGACCTGCTGGTAGAATTTTGGGAGCGATCCGGTCAAGGTCATTTATAACTCAAAAAGTGTTGAACCATATTGCATGAAACTTGGTGGGACGATTGCTTATTATCCAGTTAGCAGTTTATTAAATTTTGGGAGAGAACGGGTAAAAGCAGCGGCGAAGGTATGCGCTCTACCGAGTGCACATAATCTAGTTATACATAATTTATCTAACCTTATACATTTAACATTTCATCGCATCATTCAACTGAATCGAAGATAAAATATGTGAGTAACTTTCAAAATAGTGGAACTTTTCGCTGTAGAATTTATCGGCCACGTAATTTTATGGTTATTATTATTCGCCTTTTATTATATAATTTTTATTATGTGATCGTAAAGGTGGATCCGTTCGATAACCTGGAACTTATCCTATCGCATTAGTTTTTTTTAGATTTTATTAATGAACCATTAGTTAAATTTTATCATTTGATTCATATTTCAAATGTATTTTTTATTTATATATAACTTAATTAAAATGATTTTTACAGCTTCAGATCACAGTAGCTAATTCCAAACCGCTACACTCGCTAGTGTATATTAAACTAGTCACTATGCCCAATCGAATAATTATTATCGGCATAATCATAATTTTTGTGACCGGTAAATTCCCCCGCAGAAAGTTCCACCAGCAAGGCTTCGCCCTGAAAAGTTCCACCAGCGTTAAATTCAACCAGTGGAAAGTTCCACAATATTGGAAAGTTCCACCATTTTGAAATAAAAGGCACTCTCATATCTTATCTTCATTTCAGTGGACTGATGCCATGAAAAGGAATGGGTGCCAACTCCTCCCCCCCCCCCCCGGGTAAATTTAGATGGCGTATGAATGTATTCTATAAGTTATCATCAAGAGGGTTTATATATATAATATATTTAATTTAATATTACATATATTTAATTAAATAAGTCTTTGTAATTAATATATTGATTATTTTAATTTGATACCGAAATATTAGAAGTTTGTGTGTATCTTATATACATTGCTTACAACATCCATCCTATAAATATGCCTACTTTCTTTATATCTATTACAAAAAATAGAGATATACGATTAACACTGTTAGTTACGTATCATAAATGCAATGTATTTTATCACCTATTTAATTATAACCTTTACATTTAATTTCTGAACTATATAGCTAATTACATGTCCGGTTAACACCAAAACACTTCTTTTTGAATCAGTTTTATTTAATGTTATTAATACGGTATAATGCGGAGGAACTTTCCGTTGTGGATCTTTCTAGCGGTGGAATTTTCCCTAGAGGAATTTACCTAAAACCATAATTATATTGTAAGATATTATTATTTAAGACGTCATTAGAATGATTTATCTAGAATGTCCGACGAAATTTCATGAAATGATGATAAGTTACGATTGCATTTTCGTCAAGTCATTAAAAAATATTATTAGACATTGATGATTTAGAAAAAATATATATTTTCGGAAATGAAATTCTTAATTTTTTTGGAAATATAATTTTTTGATAATTTTAAAAAACGCCAATAATTAATGAGCTTGAAAAATTTGCATTGTTTTCATGAATTATAATACAAACTCCATAAATTATAATATTTCTCTCCGAAAACTATAAATAATATTTTTATGAATAAAAACTATTTTAGCCTTTAAAGGCCAGAGACATAGTGTAGACCAAAATCATTTTTTTAATAGAGCAATGTTAGATAGAATATCTTTTTAAGGAAGAATATGTTAAAAAAAAATAACTTTTTAATTTTTTATAAAGTCTAATATCATTTGGAAAGAACTTTGGATGGTTGAAAATCTCAAATCATAATGTGACACTTTAGTGCATCAAACTATAGTTTGGATGCACTAAAGTTCATCGGAATGATGTACTTTAGTGTCTTAGCTATAAGTTTGTTAAAATGATGAGAAAAATAAATGAGGAAAGAATAATTTTCTTATCATTTTAACATGTTATCAAATAATAAGAAAAAAATGAGGAAAGAATAATTTTCTCATCATTTCAACAAACTTACAGCTGAGGCACTAAAGTGCATCGAACTGATGCACTTCAGTGCATCCAAACTATAGTTTGATGCACTGAAGTGTCTCGCTTTAGAGACAAAGCCAAAGGGTGAACTCAAAACACCTGAGTGCATCAGTTGGAGTTGTTTATTTTTCTCAGTGTAGCCTACATTTATTTTAACGCTTCTTATTGCTAGAAAATGATCATATTGAACAAGTTTGAACATTATTTCAATTTTTTCTAATGTCTTCTCCAGAGGACGGTGGTCGTTGAAGAGTTATATATGAATAATAATCATCTTCATTCTACCATAGTAATTTATATAAATGAAATAAGAAAAATCAAATCACTTTCTATTTCCTGAAGACTATAATCAAACTGATTTCAAAAGCCCAGTGCAACCTTACTTTATTTCCACTGAAATGTGAATAAATTTATTCGGTAAAATAAAAAATGCAGATTGATCAATAATAAAAATGTAGAATTCGACTCATCAACTTATACAATTACACCATCTAGCGGTACAACTGACTATTTATCCATTTAACCCTAATTTATCAGCTGTTTCGTTATATTAAGATGCATTATTTCTAGAATGTGTCACAATAATGTATGACTATTTGTTAATGTTATAAAATGAAGTAGAGTAAAAAGGTTTACTTTAAAATAACTGTGTCCTTTTACCTGGGTCCTTTTACATAGGTCCTTTTACCTGGACTATTTTACCTGGGTCCGTTTAACTATGTCTCCTTAGCTGGGTCCTTTTAACCGAGTCCTGTTAACTATGTCCTTTTACCTGGGACTTTTAAACTTACCTTTCAACTTATGGTATACTGTCTCCATAATGTCTACCATAGGTACTTCTATGTAACTTTTGTCACCTAGGAGTCTAGTTTGACTGGAAGTTGAATGAAGTGACTGCATTGTCTATCCTATGCTTTGAAAGACATCATATTTTTAGATAGGCTGATATTTATGTTCATTATTAACTACCTACTAATATATACCTACAAGTACAAGTATTAAAATACCTAATAACTATTTCTAATTTAAATACCTAAATTTCTAATAAGAATATTTAATTTGAATACCTAAGTCTTTTAATTTAAATATCTAATAACTGTATCCTTTGGCAACTGTAAATGTGTTCAAACTCTACTTTAGACTGGACTGTGAAAGTATACTTTAGTGTTTATAAATTTTACGAGCTACAGAGAATAGATTGATTTAGTGTATACAGTCAATATTAATTTTTTTTAATTCAAATTTATACTCAATTGTTATATTTACCAAGAAAAATTTACTTATATCTTATAAATAAAACATCAATAGTTCTAAATAAAGAGAGTTAAAACAATATCAATTTTTTCCCCCCTTTTCTCCAAATCAGTGAAGTTATCCTATTTTCTGACGTTAACTACTAAGAAATATTAACTCATTTTCCTCTCATTAATAATGCATGCAATGAACTCAAATCATAACTCAAGGTTTGAGATATGATGCGCAGAATGCTATTTCTGAGAATATTTCGGACTCGTTCTGCGCATATGGGCTTTTTTTACTACTTCTATGAACTAATTTTCTTCAGTTTCCGTAACGTACATTTAGAATGTCTAAAAATAGACCCTGTAATATTTTACGTGTTGAGTAAGTCGGAAATTCATAATTGGTAGATTGTCCAACTGGGCAAATATTGATACTACTAGTGCACTTTCCTGTTAAAAATAACGGGTCATCATCAGTACCAATTTATTACCCGTTATTTGGTTACTTTTAATGAATTCATTTAGAATTTATTTTTCTGCATAGTCTAATTTATTTTATAGATAAAATACATTTAACAATAATTTAATAAAAACAGGGTAATTTAAATATCAAGTCAATATATTCCCGTGCGTATTATAGTTACATTCTTCATGTTTAATACCCATCGTGTAAAAGCGGACACCAAATAAATTAATAAATAGATAAACACACGAGGGAAATTATTAGTATAATATACCATTTACAGTTCTACCTAGTTGATCCAAATGAAATAATATATGATCCAAGTGAAATTGAATGTTTTATCATTCCGATACCTCACATTTTGTGTCTTTGTCTGTTGGTTGGTTGCTAGAAAAATGTCATGCTTTTAATATTTAAAATATGAGAAAATATTTGTGTAATTTATTTACATGAAATTTATTTACAACTTTATGTGAATAAGTTTTACATAAATAAACTATATGTAAATAAATTATTTGTCAATAAATTGTCTGTAAATAAATTATATGTAAATAAATTTTATGTATAATATTGATATTGATAGGCCAATTAAAATGGTGGACTTTGAAGATTATTATGGTGGGCAATGAGATATTATTATGGTGGGCAATGATAGATTATTATGGTGGGCAATGAAAGATTATGGTGGACAATGAAAAAATAGTGAAAAATTATGGTGGGTAATGAAAGATTATGGTGGGCAATGACAAATTACGGTGAGCAATGACAGATTATGGCGGGCAATGACAGATTATAGTTGGCAATGACAGATTATAGTTGGCAATGAAAGAGTGTGGTGGGCAGTGAAAGATTATGGTGGGCAATGAAAGATTATGGTGGGCAATGAAAGATTATGGTAGGCAATGAAAGATTATGGTGGGCAATGAAAGATTATGGTGGGCAATGAAAGATTATGATGGGTAATGAAAGATTATGATGAGCAATGAAATATTATGGTGGCGATGAAATATTATGGTGGCGATGAAATATTATGGTGGGTAATGAATATTATAGTGGGCAATGAAAGATTATGGTGGGCAATGAAGGATTAGGGTAGATAATGAAGGATTTTGGTGGGTAATGAAAGGTTATGGTGGGCAATGAAAGATTATGCCATTATGGTGGGCAATGAAAGATTATGCCATTATGGTGGGCAATGAAAGATTATGGTGAGCAATGAAAGATTATGATGGGTAATGAAAGATTATGATGGGCAATGAAATATTACGGTGGGCAATGAAATGTTATAGTAGGCAATGAAATATTATGGTGGGCAATGAAAGATTATGGTGGGCAATGATGGATTATGGTAGATAATCAAGGATTTTTGGCGGATAATGAAAGATTATGGTGGGCAATGAAGGATTATGGTGGACGATGAAGGATTATGGTGGGTAATGAAGGATTATTGTGGATAATGAAGGATTTTGGTGGATAGTGAAGGATTATGGTGGATAATGAAGGATTATGGTGGGCAATGAAAGATTATGGTGGGCAATAAATGATTATGGTGGGCAATAAAAGATTATGATTGGCAATGAAAGCTTAAGGTGGCAATGAAAGCTTAAGGTATTTTAAATATTAAAAGCATGACATATTCTAAATATTAAAAGCATGACATTTTTCTTACGACCAACCAACAGACAAAGACACAAAATGTGAGGTATCGGAATGATAAAATATTCAATTTCACTAGGATCAAATATTATTTCACTTGGATCAAATATTATTTCACTTGGATCAAATATTATTTCACTTGGAGCAAATATTATTTCACTTGGAGCAAATATTATTTCACTTGGAGCAAATATTATTTCACTTGGAGCAAATATTATTTCACTTGGAGCAAATATTATTTCACTTGGAGCAAATATTATTTCACTTGGAGCAAATATTATTTCACTTGGAGCAAATATTATTTCACTTGGAGCAAGTATTATTTCACATGGATCAAATTCAAATTCACCTGAATCAAATATTATTTCATTTGGATCAACTAGAACTGTAAATGGTATAGATTTTATAGTAGGTAAATAAAAGTAGTATCGTCGTGATTTTTTTGTTGTGAATGTTTATTGAGAGCAGATATAGATTGTGTTTTTGTATTTTTAAATTTAAGTTCAATTATGATTGGGTTTTCTTTGACTCGTTTATCGATAATCTATTTATTATTGATCATTGTAATCGATTTAAATTAGATTATATTATTTCTCATTTATATTTATAAATTTGTCTTAAGTAATCAGTGCCACCTGTCTTATTAACTAGGAACCAAACTCTATAATTATGGTTTTCAGTTTAGTTTTCGACATGCTATCGTCAACACCTAAAAATCTGTGCCTATAGTAACTGTGTTCCCCCGAATTAGGTGGAAGTGATTTGTGTGTACAATATTTTGTTAATTATTTGTAAAGAATAGTGTTAGGTTTTATGCTTTATTAATGTTCAGTTAACGCTAAAATTTCCTATCATGTCCTACGGTCTTCAATTTTAAGTTTCTATCTTAAATTTTTGTGCTGGTTTTAGAATCCTTCTAAGTTTGCGATTTGAGTTAGTCCAAATAGCGACTATTTTCCATGTTTAAATTTAAATCCATTATTTTTGTCATAGATATGTGTAATTTGTTTAATATGTTATTTTAAAGTTAGTTTTTGTATCAGCTTGCAGGCACCATTTGGTTCGTTTGTCATCGTTCCCTAAGTTTTGTACGTTTCAATAATTCGAAACGACAAACCTACCACTGCATTTCACTTCATCCTCATCCCTTCAACAATAAAACGCGTTACCTAGAATTAATAAGAGAGAACACAGAATTTGAGGCCAGAATAAATAGCATGGCGAAGTATAAAAGTTAATAATCCACTAAATTTATCGAGTGCGATTGCAATCATAATTATCGATCGTATTCGAATCACCTATTATGAATAAAATTCGAATAGATTAGAGTAAACTCAGATTTATTGTACAGTTACCAATTTTCAATCATATAAAAAAACCGTAAAATATGTAACGATATGAAACTTTCATATACGAAAATATTATTTCAATTTCAATTTTATTCATTTCATTAGCAGTTTCATTTCTTTATTGCATTTCTCGAAAAAAAATAGTTCTGTAAAATTAATCAATTAATATTCTGTAAAATTAATCAATTAATATTCTGTAAAATTAATCATTTAATATTCTGTAAAATTAATCAATTAATATTCTGTAAAATTAATCAATTAATATTCTGTAAAATTAATCATTTAATATTCTGTAAAATTAATCAATTAATATTCTGTAAAATTAATCATTTAATATTCTGTAAAATTAATCAATTAATATTCTGTAAAATTAATCATTTAATATTCTGTAATATCAATCAATTAATATTCTGTAATATTAATCATTTAATATTCTGTGATATTAATCATTTAATATTCTGTAGAATTGATCAATTAATATTCTGTAAAATTAATCATTTAATATTCTGTAATATTAATCAATTAATATTCTGCTAAATTAATCATTTAATATTCTGTAATATTAATCATTTAATATTCTGTGATATTAATCATTTAATATTCTGTAGAATTGATCAATTAATATTCTGTAAAATTAATCATTTAATATTCTGTAATATTAATCAATTAATATTCTGCTAAATTAATCATTTAATATTCTGTAATATTAATCATTTAATATTCTGTAAAATTAATCAATTAATATTCTGTAAAATTAATCAATTAATATTCTGTAAAATTAATCATTTAATATTCTGTAAAATTAATCAATTAATATTCTGTAAAATTAATCATTTAATATTCTGTAATATTAATCATTTAATATTCTGTAAAATTGATCAATTAATATTCTGTAAAATTAATCAATTGATATTCTGTAAAATTAGTCAATTAATATTTTGTAAAATTAATCAATTAATATTCTGTAAAATTAATCAATTAATATTCTGTAAAATTAATCATTTAATATTCTGTAAAATTAATCATTTAATATTCTGTAAAATTAATCAATTGATATTCTGTAAAATTAATTAATTGATATTCTGTAAAATTAATCAATTAATATTCTGTAAAATTAATCATTTAATATTCTGTAAAATTAATCAATTAATATTCTGTAAAATTAATCATTTAATATTCTGTAAAATTAATCATTTAATATTCTGTAAAATTAATCAATTGATATTCTGTAAAATTAATCAATTAATATTCTGTAAAATTAATCATTTAATATTCTGTAAAATTAATCATTTAATATTCTGTAAAATTAATCATTTAATATTCTGTAAAATTAATCATTTAATATTCTGTAAAAATAATCGATTAATATTCTGTAAAATTAATCATTTAATATTCTGTAAAATTAATCAATTGATATTCTGTAAAATTAATCAATTGATATTCTGTAAAATTAATCAATTGATATTCTGTAAAATTAATCATTTAATATTCTGTAAAATTAATCATTTAATATTCTGTAAAAATAATCAATTAATATTCTGTAATATTAATCAATTAATATTCTGTAAAATTAATCATTTAATATTCTGTAAAATTAATCAATTGATATTCTGTAAAATTAATCAATTAATATTCTATAAAATTAATCAACTAATATTTTGAAAAATTAATCAATTAATATTTTGAAGAATTAATCAATTAATATTCTATAAAATCAATCAATTAATATTTTGAAAAATTAATCAATTAATATTCTTTAAAATTAATCGAATAATATTCTGTAAAATTAATCAATTAATATTCTGTAAAATTAATCAATTGATATTCTGTGAAAATAATCGAATAATATTCTGTGAAATTGATCAATTAATTTTCTGTAAAATTGATCAATTAATTTTCTGTAAAATTAATCAATTAATTTTCTGTAAAATTAATCAATTAATATTCTGTAAAATTAATCATTTAATATTCTGTAAAATTAATCAATTGATATTCTGAAAAATTAATCAATTGATATTCTGTAAAATTAATTAATTGATATTCTGTAAAATTAATCAATTGATATTCTTTAAAATTAATCAATTAATATTCTGTAAAATTAATCAATTGATATTCTGTAAAATTAATCATTAATATTCTGCAAAAATAATCAATTGATATTCTGTAAAATTAATCAATTGATATTCTGTAAAATTAATCAATTGTTATTCTGTAAAATTAATCAATTAATATTCTGTAAAATTAATCATTTAATATTCTGTAAAAATAATCAATTAATATTCTGTAATATTAATCAATTAATATTCTGTAAAATTAATCATTTAATATTCTGTAAAATTAATCAATTGATATTCTGTAAAATTAATCAATTAATATTCTATAAAATTAATCAACTAATATTTTGAAAAATTAATCAATTAATATTTTGAAGAATTAATCAATTAATATTCTATAAAATCAATCAATTAATATTTTGAAAAATTAATCAATTAATATTCTTTAAAATTAATCGAATAATATTCTGTAAAATTAATCAATTAATATTCTGTAAAATTAATCAATTGATATTCTGTGAAAATAATCGAATAATATTCTGTGAAATTGATCAATTAATTTTCTGTAAAATTGATCAATTAATTTTCTGTAAAATTAATCAATTAATTTTCTGTAAAATTAATCAATTAATATTCTGTAAAATTAATCATTTAATATTCTGTAAAATTAATCAATTGATATTCTGAAAAATTAATCAATTGATATTCTGTAAAATTAATTAATTGATATTCTGTAAAATTAATCAATTGATATTCTTTAAAATTAATCAATTAATATTCTGTAAAATTAATCATTTAATATTCTGTAAAATTAATCATTTAATATTCTGTAAAAATAATCAATTGATATTCTGTAAAATTAATCAATTAATATTCTGTAAAATTAATCATTTAATATTCTGTAAAAATAATCAATTGATATTCTGTAAAAATAATCAATTGATATTCTGTAAAATTAATCATTTAATATTCTGTAAAATTAATCAATTGATATTCTGTAAAATTAATCAATTGATATTCTGTAAAATTAATCTTTTTAATATTCTGTAAAATTAATCAATTGATATTCTGTAAAATTAATCATTAATATTCTGCAAAAATAATCAATTGATATTCTGTAAAATTAATCAATTGATATTCTGTAAAATTAATCAATTTATATTCTGTAAAGTTAATCAATTGATATTCTGTAAAATTAATCAATTGTTATTCTGTAAAATTAATCAATTAATATTCTGTAAAATTAATCAATTAATATTCTATAAAATCAATCAATTAATATTTTGAAAAATTAATGAATTAATATTCTGTAAAATTAATCGAATAATATTCTGTAAAATTAATCAATTAATATTTTGTAAAATTAATCAATTAATATTCTATAAAATTAATCAATTGATATTTTGAAAAATTAATCAATTAATATTTTGAAAAATTAATCAATTAATATTCTGTAAAATTAATCAATCAATATTCTGTAAAATGAATCAATTATTCTGTAAAATTAATCAATTAATATTCTGTAAAACTAATCAATTAAAATTCTGTAAAATTAATTGAATAATATTCTGTAAAAATAATCATTTCTTCAGTAATTTAAATAATAACATACAAGTAGATTCCATGACAAGACCTACCAACAATATCAAATATATTTATGGAAATTATTAATTTATCATACCTATATATGTTATACGCACAATTTACCGAATTGCGCTATCTGAAGAATGCGTTGCACGTTTTTAGGATCATTGAAAATTCGCAACAATCTCGAGAGTGTGCAAGGCTTGTAAAGGGTATGGACCAGGACCAACAGTGATGGAGTAGATGACCAAGTTATGCATTTAATCGGCCATTTCATCAAAATATGAAAGTTAAACTGTATATATTGAAATAAATGGGATAAATAAATTTAAATTTAATGAACTGCTAACTGGATAATAACCAATCGTCCCACCAAGTTCATGCAATATGGTACAATAGTTCATGTTTACACCCACTTTCCGAGTACTGAGACGTTAACCTTGCACTGGTTCACCAAAGGTTTAAGGTTTACCGTTTGTAAGGTGGAAATGCTAAAGTTAAACAACGCACATCCTAACCCAAATTCTTGGCCTGTTTCAACATATGCAATAATTACTCAGATTGATTCGGAGAATATATTATGGGGGAATGAACTCTTAAAAGGTGCCTATGGTTTGAACCGAAATGAACGAGTATCCTATGGCTTGAACCTAAATGAACGAGTATCCTATGGTTTGAACCCAAATGAACGAGTATCCTATGGTTTGAACCCAAATGAACGAGTATCCTATGGTTTGAACCGAAATGAACGAGTATCCTATGGTTTTAACCGAAATGAACGAGTATCCTATGGTTTTAACCGAAATGAACGAGTATCCTATGGCTTTAACCGAAATGAACGAGTATCCTATGGTTTTAACCGAAATGAACGAGTATCCTATGGCTTTAACCAAAATGAACGAGTATCCTATGGCTTTAACCGAAATGAACGAGTATCCTATGGTTTGAACCCAAATGAACGAGTATCCTATGGTTTTAACCGAAATGAACGAGTATCCTATGGTTTGAACCCAAATGAACGAGTATCCTATGGTTTTAACCGAAATGAACGAGTATCCTATGGTTTTAACCGAAATGAACGAGTATCCTATGGTTTGAACCCAAATGAACGAGTATCCTATGGTTTTAACCGAAATGAACGAGTATCCTATGATTTGAACCCAAATGAACGAGTATCCTATGGTTTTAACCGAAATGAACGAGTATCCTATGATTTGAACCCAAATGAACGAGTATCCTATGGTTTTAACCGAAATGAACGAGTATCCTATGGTTTTAACCGAAATGAACGAGTATCCTATGGTTTGAACCCAAATGAACGAGTATCCTATGGTTTTAACCGAAATGAACGAGTATCCTATGATTTGAACCCAAATGAACGAGTATCCTATGGTTTGAACCCAAATGAACGAGTATCCTATGGTTTTAACCGAAATGAACGAGTATCCTATGGTTTGAACCCAAATGAACGAGTATCCTATGGTTTTAACCGAAATGAACGAGTATCCTATGGTTTTAACCGAAATGAACGAGTATCCTATGGTTTGAACCCAAATGAACGAGTATCCTATGGTTTTAACCGAAATGAACGAGTATCCTATGGTTTTAACCGAAATGAACGAGTATCCTATGGTTTGAACCCAAATGAACGAGTATCCTATGGTTTTAACCGAAATGAACGAGTATCCTATGATTTGAACCCAAATGAACGAGTATCCTATGGTTTTAACCGAAATGAACGAGTATCCTATGGTTTTAACCGAAATGAACGAGTATCCTATGGTTTGAACCCAAATGAACGAGTATCCTATGGTTTTAACCGAAATGAACGAGTAACCTATGGTTTGAACCCAAATGAACGAGTATCCTATGGTTTTAACCGAAATGAACGAGTATCCTATGGTTTTAACCGAAATGAACGAGTATCCTATGGTTTGAACCCAAATGAAC
Organism: Caprella mutica; assembly: GCA_947561585.1. NCBI lineage: Eukaryota > Metazoa > Arthropoda > Malacostraca > Amphipoda > Caprellidae > Caprella > Caprella mutica. The sequence continues at coordinate 31,189 of CANNZV010002220.1, forward strand.
GAGTATCCTATGGTTTTAACCGAAATGAACGAGTATCCTATGGTTTTAACCGAAATGAACGAGTATCCTATGGTTTGAACCCAAATGAACGAGTATCCTATGATTTTAACCGAAATGAACGAGTATCCTATGATTTGAACGTAAATTAACGAGAAGCATATTGTCATTCCCTAGTGGAATATTACTTGTATTGACTGTAAATAGATATTGTATGAATGTTCTTCACCGTAAGAGTTCACATCCAGTGGAATATTATTTGTATTGACTGTAAATAGATATTAAATTAATGTTCTTAACCGTAAGAGTTCACCCCTAGTGGAATATTATTTGTATTGTAAATAGATATTGTATGAATGTTCCTAACCGTAAGAGTTCACTCCTAGTGGAATATTATTTGTACTATAGTGTATATCACCAGTCAAAAATGAAGGAATACGAATTATTTTTCATTTTCTGAATTATCCTAATATTTTAATCTAATTTTTCGAAAATAATCGATCATTTGTAATCCAAATTTTTTCCTATTTTTTATAATACCAATATTTTCCAAATTATTCGGTTATGGTCTTCCGAGTTTTATATTTAAAAATAATCCGTATTTTTCATCCATATTTGTTTATCCTCTGGATTTGTTATTTTCTGTTATCCTAAATTCTCTAGTGTATTTATTATTCGTCAAAAATGACGGACTACATTTTTTTCAATGTTAAAAATTATTTGGATTTAAAATAATCTGGAGTTTTTTTGTTATTTGCATTTTATCTTTGTTTATTTTGATTCGTATTATTTCTCTGGTATCGCGAAAATTATTTTTGTTTTCCTGATTTTTCCGATCTTCTCGTTTTTGTTGTTCTTTCATCATTTATGTTTTTCCATTTTTTCTTTTCTTCTGTTTCTCCGTATTTTTCATTTTTTTTCCTAATTTTTCAGATTACCGGCTAAAGGCTGGTTCACACATCACCGTGATCCGTCCGGGACGTCACCGGTCAGTGATTTTTTATCACTGAGGAGAGCCGGTACTGTGTGAATGTGTCCGTTGAAATTAAAGTAATGATATATTTTTTCACTGACACCGAATCACTAGACCGGTGACGTGCTGGGCGAATCCTGGTGATGTGTAAAGCAGCCTTATTCGGTTTTCCTCTATTTTTTTTTTATTTTCGTGATTTTTTTTGGGGGGTTTTCTGGATATTTTGGTTTTCCCTATTTTTTTGACTCTCCGTTTTTTTTTTTGAATTTTTCGGATTTCGGGAAATTTCCTTTTTCTCCGAACTTTTAAGTTATTCATTTTTGTTTTTTTCGGGCATTTCGATTTTCCGAATTTTACGTTTTTCCAAATATTTTAGTTTTATGATTTCTCGGTTCTCCGGATTCTGTATTATTCGGATACCTATTTATATTATCCTAAATTCTGTTATCCGGTTATTTTTAATCTAAATTTTTGTTATACTGATAATAATTTTGGTCCTGGAATTAAATCGTGCATTAAATGTTAAAGCGTGACAGACAGACAGACCACAGACAGACAAATGAAGATATGGAAACAATTTATATGGAAGGTGATTGACTGTGAATAGATATTGTAAGATTATTCTTCACCTTAACAATTCATCTCTAGTGGAATACTATTTGTATATTCTAACAAATTGGGACTTTTTTTTTTATCGAAAAGCAAAGAATTTGAGAGCTGTTCTGTATCCGTTTCACTGTTCTAAAACACACCTTGTGTATTTCTCTGTTGTTTCGTTATAAGAAAAATGTCCCGCTTTAACATTTAAGATGGGATATAATTCCATTATTGAAATATCGAACCGAAAATCTAAAAAAAAATCGAAAAGGCATGAAAAACCGAGAAACTAAAATATTCGGAAAGCTGAAAAATGCAACAAATACTAAAATCGAAAAACAGAAAAATCGGAAAAATGAATAATCCGAAGATTAGAAAAAAAACTTTAAAATATTGAAAAACAGGGAATCAGAAAAATCCATGAACCGAAATATCTGAAACACAAAATAATATGAAGAAACTTAAAAAATACGAAAGAAAAAAAACGAAAAACCGAAAAAACAGAAATTGGGAAAACCAACACAAAAAATTGAAAAACAGAAAATCCGAAAAATTCAGATACCACAAAATATGAATACCTTACCACAAAATTCTAAATAACAACAATATTCTGATTTTTCTTTCAGGAGTTTCTTATTCTTTCCAATAGTCTTATCCGAATAATTTTAAAAATTGAACAAATTATAGTCAGGCACCAGAAAAATCCAGATAACAGAAAATAACAAAATATGAATGGTAAAAAATAGGGCTGAAAAATACAGATTGTTTTTATGCATATAAAATCTGGGAGACAAAAAAATCTAATAATAAAATTCCAGATAAAAATCAGGATTATAAAAAATGGATTTTTTTTTCTATAAAATTTAATGACTTCATTAGGATAATAAAAAAAATGGGGGAAAAATTATACTCTGTCATGGTTATCCTTTGTAAACACCCACTTTTCGAGTACTGTGAGCCTGTATATTGTATTTAAAAATGGCAATAAGATCTGATTTACATTTCATCTATATATCAGTTCTTTTAATTACAGTATAGGGTGATAAAATACTAATTGTAGGTGTTCATAAATAATGATACTATATAGCGTCAAATTTGCGGTTAATTTCCCTTCTTTAGTTGTTCATTTATTACTCTAATGTGTATTATTATCAGATAACGACCTATTTATATCATAAGCTAACAATGTAAACAGTTTATACATTATTAATGTGTTGATTCCTAACGAATAGCAAGGGAATATTCCCTCTCATGCACTCAGACTCTGTGATCCTATTGTCAATATATTTAATTGCAGATAATAACACTGCAATTACCTCCATATACATAATATACTATCAAAACCCGTAAGCTGAAAAAACAACTAGGTAATAATATGCAAGTACATACGCAGTGAATCAGACATACCTACCTAGTACCTACCATACCAAAGTAGCGCAAATGCGGCGGGAGCATTTAAACTGTAACTAGGTAGGTACTAGGTAGTGAAAACTAGACTGATTGCATCATGGAAAATTTTAAGATGATTCAGCCTTGCTCAGTTTTAATTCATTATATTTGATATGATATTAATATAACCATCAAGTGCTTCTCTAATTTTCTAACATCCTTCCTTATAGATTAATTATTTTTTGTTTTAAAACACCTAGTCAATCCAGGATACACTTGTGCCATTTTTGTCCTAATCAGTAGCTATGAAGCTGTCATTTTAGTATTACCTACTGGCATCAACCTCGTGATAGCTTTCAAAGGGACATTCCCCACAAACAGCAAAGGGAAATCTAGCACTGTAGTAGTACCTATGGAGGTAAAAATAGCTTCTATGTAGGTAGACTGATGCTGTAGGTATGGCTGTTGGTAATTGGTATAGACCGGAAAAATCCGTTAGAAAGGTTTCACAAACAAATATATTTTTGCAATTTTTTTTGGAAATTTCGATCGACTTCTAATATTGTAAGGGAATATTACTTCCATGTATCCCTAGAATATTGTTTGTCGATGTCACCATGGTTAACACGTAAGCTCTAATAAGTTGCGTCACTTTGACTTGTATCAAGTATAATCCCTTACTTCATGGTATGCCGGACGGAAAATATTTGGCATCAAGTTCTCAATAATCTGGAATCCGGATGGCGGATGCAGCAATTGAAATAAGAATTGGACGTTCCCTTTCGAATGCACGTTACATATTCGAATGCACGTTAGCTATTCGAATGCACGTTAGCTATTCGAATGCACGTTAGCTATTCGAATGCATGTTATCTATTCGAATGCACGTTACATATTCGAATGCACGTTAGCTATTCGAATGCACGTTACATATTCGAATGCACGTTACATATTCGAATGCACGTAACATATTCGAATGCACGTTACATATTCGAATGCACGTTACCTATTCGAATCTATTTTTCACAAATAATGCCGAAAAAATAGTATATATAAAAAGCTTTCAATATATTGCGGCATAACTCAAAAATCGCGAAATGACCAGTTCAAAAAGAACATTTTGAGGTAGCCGTTATTGAAATTAATGAATGTTGATTTTAAAATATTAGATGAAGCATATAAATACAAGTGTAAGTAACTTTTTTACGCAGTAGGTATTTACTATACATTGTTTAATTTCCAGATATATCTCGAGTTACGATCTATTTTATGGAGTAGTTAAATTTCAATATGTGATTAAACGATATACTGTACTTAAATTTAAAGACATCTGACATAAATTAAATTTCTATAGGTAGGTATCATTTGCATTGTTATTAGATTTAATGCTTTTTTAATCGATACCATTTTGAGTGTTAATAAAGTGTGTACCTCGAATACAGTTACTTCATTATTCCCAACACCTTGTCCTAGGCAAGGTCACCTGGTCTGTCTCTATAAGGTTAGTAACAACGTACGTTCACTGCCTGGATGTGGAAGGAAGAGGAGAAGACATGCTGAGAAAATTTTGCGAGATGTATATGCTCGTTAAACCTGATCCTATCTACAATATTATCTTTCGGGATAGGTAATTCAAACCTCAAACGTTCAGTTTGAATCACCTCTCGAAATGATGGATATTGCCCTTCAGTATAAATCTTTTCCATCAATTGGATATGTATGAACATCGCATATTTTCACTAATTTATTAATTTTATATCATCCAATGATATCTTCCTGTCATATATCTTGCTCGTATGACCTATTTTGCTGACTGTGCTGGTAGAATAAATTCCAGGTAGATATCATACCGGCTGATAATGTTTTTTTACTTTCTAATGCGTAGTAATTTAACCAACGTGAACAAACTTAACAACATCATTCTTTACAATAGATGAAATTCAGAGCAAGTGCAAAAAAAATGAACAACCCTTCCTTCTTGTAGAGCGTTCGAATGAATAAATTTAAAACAAAATATACAGAACCCTGCATTTCATCAATTTTATATCATTTCTATATAAAGTTAAAATTTTTACACTAGGTCACGCATGTAGTTTGTTCGAATAATTCATTATTCCCAATTATCACTGATTTTAAACAAAATATACAGAACCCTGCATTTCATCAATTTTATAAGATTTCCAAGAAAGAAGAAGTAAAATTACGAATAGTGTTAGTTCTATCTTTTGGTATCACATTTACAAGTGACAGAGTCCTTATGTCATCTAAGGACGTATTACTCAATGTGACCTAGGAATCCATTCTAGAGGTCGTATAATAAACACTCACCACAAACGTAACTGCAACCTTCAAAAGAGCGTCTGGAACACATGCTGCTGTTGTTAGCTGTGCCTATTAGATTTTCAAATGTGGGCATTTCATTTGCATTAAGGAATAAATATGTATATACAGGGTGACCCACAAAAAAGTGTACCCAAGTTAGAATTAATACAAATAAATAAATTAAAGCAATGAGGTAGAATGGATACATAAAAAATCTGATTTTTACATTTTTTACATTTCCATATTAATTATTGAAAATTGATTAAAACTTTTTCTTGAGGAAAACAAAGTTTGATTCATCACTGTTGACATTATACAATAGCAATTATGAACATCACCGTTCTTCATCACTGCCGCTCATGAGTCAAAAATCAAGACATTTTTGATATGGCGGGATTGTGTTCCTCACTAGTGCCGCTCACGCAATAAAGGCTATTTTGGCTTGTAGTGGGCGGGGCTTAGTGCCTCAAACAGGAATTCCGAAGGTAATGAGTGTACATGTAAAAGGGCCTTTAAACTAATGGCCATTCATGACTGACAACAGAAAATTTGTTCACTTTAGAGGTTACTTCTTTACTCAGGACACTACATTCACTATACAGGAATTCATTATACGCAAGGTGATCAGACCAGGAGTAGACAAATATTTATTGAGATATCTCTTTATAAATAACGGAAAAAAAGAAAAATACGTAACAGAATACATTATTCTATATCTAAGAAATAAATTCCACAGTTATTTTTCATTATATTCTCCCTCAGCCTTTACCAAAACCTTTAACCTGTCCGGAACTTGGTTAATTTTTGCTTTAGACTTTAGAGCTTTCACATTTGAGTGATTAGAACAGGCTTTACTCTCCAAAATATTCCAGATGTAAAAGTCCATAGGGTTCAAATCAGGAGAGGAAGGAGGCCATATTCTTCTTGCACCATTCTTGAACGAGTTTAGCCATGCGGGACCTGGCTCCGTCCTGCTTACCGAACGTTTTGTTCACCCAAGGTACCAATTGATCCTATAACAACTTCAAATGAACGTGCTGGTTTACTTTATAACCCCCTCTTCAATGAAGAAAAGAGAAGTCTTCTCTCCAGATGAGGTTATCCCTGCGCAGACAATGACAGAAGCTGTTTTTTTTTGTCTCCGGAACATTAACATATCGTTCAGTGGAATATCGTACTTATTCACTGCATAAATCCAGTCGTTCTGATGATTGTGGACGGCCTGGACCGTGAATAACTTCTCATCAGTCCACAAGACCGGAGGCTTCGTGCAGTCTCTCAGCTTTTCCAGAAAAAGCTTTTCTCTTTTTAGCCGTTTGGTTTTAGTGGCTTCTGAGAGTAGCTGAGCTTCTGTCTTTTTCAATGGGGAAAGGTTCAGGTCACTTTTGAACACTTTCTACATCGTTCCATAAATCACATCAGACGATGATGTCAATTTCCTGATGTTTCTATCAGGATTCTTCCTGATTTTCTCCCGTGTGTTTTTGATGAGCTTAGAGATCCTAACCTTGCGATCTGAAGTACTCCTAACCTTCAGGAGGGTCGAACCGATCTCTCAAAACGCTTTAGAGCCATGTAAACACCAGATCTACTCACACGACCCTTCAAAAGCTTGCATATTTGACTCGGGGACTGTCCTGATTTAAAAAGTTCATGAATTGTCGCCGCTACAGAGTTCATAATTATATGAATATTTAGTAATGCCTCTGAAAACAAAATATAATAGTTTGTGTATAGTATGAGCTACCTAATAGTGTAAATAGATGGACAATTTTCTCGTATTAAATGTTATAAAATTGAACATTATAATTTGTCTACACCTGGTCTGATCACCCTGTATAGGAGTTCTACTATACTAGTAGAAGTTTCCACAATAGGAGTTGATAGAATGTTGAGAAAACGTAATTAACCTTGTCAACATCGAGCACCTTTTTCAACATAAAGTTTAATCTTTTCAACTTAAAGTTGGATTTTTTCAACATAAAAGTTGAGCATAACCTTTTTCAACAGAAAGCACCTTATTCCAAGTTTTTTTTACTAAGTCAAACCGAACGTTTACGATATTGTCATAAAAGGTTCTTAAAACTAATTTACCGAAGGAAAAACAAAAAATATTGAAACTTCTAAGTCGGTCGTTTCCGACAGAGTCGTCACAACTCGAATGTATTTTCGAATTATCCATATACACATATGCATCTTCAAGTAATTATTTTTTGCTAAAAAGTGTCATATTGTAGCTCAATAAATGATCGCTATAGATGTTAGCTAAATAATGTCCTAACAACATAATATAATACAAATGTCATAATTTATAATAAAATGCATAAAATTTTGAATGATATTTGATTTAGTAAATGTATTATTATTTCTTCTTCTATATAAAGTTTAGAGGACTATTTGATGTTTCAGAAAATGTTCCACCTATGGTGTTTGGGGCTGTTCAAAATATTGAGTGCGTTTTATAAGAACTCTCCTGAAAAGTAGCGTTTTTCTAAATTATGAAAACGCTGTCGCAAAGGATATCACTTTTTTATTCTGCTGAAATTATTTCCTATTTTGTTTTCCATAAGGTTGCATTTATATTCAATTTATAAACAAATTGGATTTTTCGTTTTAAAACCCTGTATCCGATACAGTGAGGTATACTGCTTGGTAACAATGATTATCGGGACAACATTTTCTACCAATGTTGTAACAATATTGGGGTAATGTTGTCAGAAGAAAAATTATTGCAGAAATGCTAATTTAGGATACGTAGAAAGTAATATAATTATTATCTTCGCAAAATTGCGGACTAATGTACTTTCAAAAAGTATTCAACCAAATTGCCTGAAATTTGGTGGGACGATTAGTCATTATCCATGAACCATTTGGTTTAGATTTTGGGAGCGATCGGGTCAAAGGTCAAGTCTCATTAATAACTCAAAAAGTATTCAATAGCGGCGACTAAGGTATGCGCTCTACGAGTGCCCCTTACAATTTCGAATTGTTTTACTTTGCAAAATATTAAAAAGAATAAGTAGGGACTAATGGTACTATTGATGTAATTGCTAAAATAATGATTGCTTCTAATATGTTTATACAGGGTGACCCACAAAAAAGTGTACCCAACTTTGAATTAATGTTAATACCAAATAAATATAAATCAGTTTCAGATAAAATTAAATATAGTATATTTTCATTTACATCCATTATACCACCGTCAATGCATAAGATTTATTATTCATTTATAATTCAATGTTTACATTAATTCGAAGTTGGGTTCACTTTTTAGTGGGTCACCCTGTATATGAAAAATTACAGCTTACAAGATATATTGTATCTGAAAAACCTAAATAAATGATATAGAGGAAGTTCCTACTTATCGAGCGGCTTCACATTTTCGATCAAAGAGTATATATAAATATAATTTAACTCGATATTTTAATTAATATTTACTTTTTCTCAGAAAAATCTCTATATCTCAAAAAGGAAACCTTTTTTCGTAAAAGTGTAACAATATACCTAATTACCATTAAATTTCCGATAATACGAGATAAAGTTACTCCCTCTTGGTTCTTCTATTGAATCTAATGGAAACTTAGAATATCGGAGAATATAAACAGTTGAGAGTGAATAATTTCTGTAATAATTAATAAGATATAATTACTATTATATAGCCTTAGTTCTTCAAATTTAAATAACAAATCTAGAAATATTTTACTTCAGAGGGGAATCTAGCTCCTTCGTGAATAAAATCATGAATTGAAGAATGCTAGCCCTAACTCTTTTAATAACTTTCTTTTTATTCTTTTGCTAATAATGGTGTAACTCTTCTATTTGTAAAGTTCAGAAAAAAATAGGTTCTAAAATCCAAAATTGAAAGAAATACAAAAAATTATTCATGCATTTTTTTTTCCAGATAAGCGCGAATAAAATATATCTGATTGCCTCTATTCCATTTTTGAAACACCATGAAATATAAACAGCATTATTAATTATAAAAGACAAAATTCACGATATATATACTTCTAATTATCATGGCGCTACTTTCATGCGCGAACGTACTATATTGCATTCCGATATATACGTTCCATTGTCAAATTTTATCCCCAATACGTTTGCGGCATCAATATTGCTAAAATCATCTGCATACAAACCGCTTCACACATGACAGTGATCCGTCCAGGACGTCACCGGTCAGTGATTTTTTATCACTGAGAGGAGCCGGTACTGTGTGAATATATTTTAGCACTTTAATTTATACCAATAAACTATAGATATCTTTATAACATAATGTATTCAAAGATATACCTATAGTATATTCGATAAAATGCCTCTAGGCTATGTACCTATCCTAATATTTAGCTTTGATATTTGGTAAGCGTAATATAGATTTGAAAAGAAATATGTGAAATATAGTGTCACTAAATTTACCCGATTTTAAAAATTTGAAATAACTAAAATGTAATTTACTGGATAATTCATATGATCTATTTAATATCCAAACGAGTTTTAAAAGAAGAAAAGTTATATCATTATTAGTAAAAGAATAAAAAATGTTAGTATAAGCTATTTCAACTAACCAATTTGGATATTCCTAATTCTTAAGCATCTGTCAGAATTTCCGTAAGAACAGAAAGGCGGATGGTTGCACTCTTGACACGTTTCATAGAGTTATATTAATTAATAATAATACTTAGGTACTCGATTGGTATATATTTCCAATCACCTTTTTTTATTGTGAAACTAATGAAAGAATAATAAATTTTCTTCTATTTTTCTCTCATACTTAATATATTAAATACAATTTCTGAAGTGTCTCGTGGCCAGAATTTTCAATGACGTCATGAATGTCAACAAACAAATTTGTGGCTGGTACGAAAGTAACATTTTGGTACTTTTTACTGATACTTCTTTAACTGCTGTAAGTACGCATTTTAACCATTCAGTACGCTTGAAAATTGTCAAATGCACATTCGGTTTCCCTAAGCTGTGAAGTGGTTTGTGTGCAAACTTTTAATAGGTATATCTGATTAATTCGCACTTATAGGTTATAATAATAATCAAAATGAGTGAGGCAATTGTTGAAGAAGTGATAGAGAATATTACTGAGGCAGTAAATGGCACTCAAAAGGAGCCTTCCACCCCGGAAGGGATGGCACTAGCCTATAGCAGTCTCATTATTATGGCCCTCATTCCTATTTTTTATGGATCGTTCAGAAGCATCACCCATCAGGAAAAATCAATTGTAAGTTCCTATGATTTTTAACGAATTATACATTTAATTGTTTATTTAGCTACTCTCTTTATCAATAATAGCATTTAGGCCATGTTTCAGAGGCTGGCAAACACTAAACTGCAAGCCAATTTTGAGCCAAAGTTATACAGAAATTCTGAGCCAAGTCCCAACTGACTTGCAAAACAATTTTTTTTAAATTTAATTTTTTAACTTTTGAAAATTTCAAGACAAAATTAACATGTGATTATGGGAACCAGTCTGCAAAGCATGCACAATCAGTCTCTGGCTATTTAATTTTATTTTGGGGCAATTTTTCTCCAAGATTTTCTAATTTCTCTCCAAAAATTCAAAATGGTTAAAAAATTCAAAATTCTCTCCACTTATTACATGTAAACATAGGAATTAAATAGAAAGTTGTCACCGGATAATTCAGGAGAGTGAGACTAATTTCAAGGCCTCACTAGTCGCCAGATAAACTTCACAACATCATGCATCTTTTGCAGACTGGTATGGGAACATAAGAACATAGTAATTAATTCAAATTTTTAAGCTAAAGCCAATTACAAACATATACTATCTGGCTATGAATTTTGACCTTTTGAGTTTTGAAGTGTATGTCAATTAATTGGCTCCAGTCTCCAGAAACTGGTAAATTGTTCTCCCAAGAAATCCTCCATTTTGTCTTCTGTTCTCAGTAAAATACATGTAAATATAGGAGGAAATTAAGGATTGTTTGCACCAAATTTTGACCAAAAATGTTAGAAATGTCCCAAATTCTGCAGACTGGATTATTGGCTTTAAGTTTTTAACTGACATACCTACTCTGTCTCTGTAATAATAACATGTTGAAGTATGCTGCATGGGACATTTTTACCATGTGTAATTTTTTTGTGGAAACTAGAAAGTTGGAAACTATCCTTAATTTCCTCCAAATTTCCAATATTTACGTAAATTTTGCTGAGAAAGTGATAATGGAAGACAATGTATATTTCTTCAATTTTCTCTTTAAAATCTTTATGGGTTTTAACAGCTATACATTAAATATATTTTGAGCCCTTTAATTGGAAATGGAGAGAAATATCTAATTTTCTCCTAAGCTGCAATGTTATTTTGGAGAGAATTTATGATAATTTGATCATTTTGGAGAGAAATTTGGTTATTTTTGGAGAGATAAATGGAGATTTCCGGAGTCATACTATTTTACTTGGATAACTAATTAGTTCATTTATTCAATATACTAATCCTATAACACTCCATGGCTAAGTTATGATATATCATACATGTTAATGTTACTAAGGTTGTTAATTTTTTTTTACAATATTTCAGGCTGCTGGAGAGAAAATAGAAACAGTCACTTCCAAAGATGCGGCCATGTTTCCCCTCATCGCATCATGCGCACTTTTCGGCCTCTATATCGTATTCAATGTGAGCAATAATAAATAGATACTTTTGAGATATTTTACAGGAAGAAAAAAAATCATTGATTTGAGGAATGAAAAGTAAAATTGATTCTTTGATTTTCATTAAAAATTCTTTGAATTTTCATCATAGATTCTTTGAGTTTCATCATAGTCATTTTAGAACTTCTAAATTTCATCATAGATACATCATATAATTATTATTAACTATTGTCATCATTGTATATTATATTTTAGTTAACATATTTCCTGCCACAGCTTTAACTGTCATAATTTGTTTGATTTGGACAGAAAATTATAAATTTATATTATTAGACTTTTCCATATTTTAGGTACAATATATCCTTCTTTAGGGTATGAATATACACCTTTAAAAGAAACATTAGCTAAAGAGAAAAAGCTTTGATCTTCTATTCTAAGAAAAAAACAATCAATGTGACCCATCGGTGGGTCACATCGCAGGAAACGTGTTAAACAATATGATAATACAGCTTTTAAACCTTCCTCATAATTGATATTTATTCTAGAAATGAACTGATATATTGATGCATGAATTATAGTATAACTTTTTTAGGCAGTAGCTTATTATATAAAATATAGTAAAATGTTAAATTGAACAAATTACAATTTTTGGAAACAGTTCACCAGTCTATCTGTAAGTGTCCAGCAATGGGTTTTAAGTTTTAGTATCTGTATTAACTTTAAACATGGTATTTATACTATCCGTGTATCTTTGAGATTTACTTCTTATGTATCAAAATCCATTTTATCCACTATATTATATTAAAATTTTAAATTGTTATCATGGATGTGTTTTTTTATTCATATACCTTATTTTTCAGATTTTTTCCAAAGACTATATCAACCTACTACTGAGTTCTTACTTCTTCTTCCTGGGAGTGTTGGCTATGTCTCACGTCTTCAGGTAGAGTAAATGCCTTGCTGGTTAAGGTAGATAGCTACTGTAGAACTCCTCTATAGTGAAATACTGTATAGCGAAAGTAGAGTAATGAGTAACAAAGTAGGTTCTATAGTGAACAAATTTTTTTAGTCTGCCATAAAATGTAATTTAGTTCTCTGCAGACTAAAGAAAATTTGTTCACTATACAGGCTACTACCTTACTCAGGATTCTATATTCACTATACAATGTTTCTCTGTGCAACATTGCCCCAATATTCTCACTTGTAATAATAGTGGGAGAATGTTGTAATAATAGTGGGGCAATGTTGTAATAACAATGGGACAATGTTTTAATAATAGTGGAACAATTTTGTAATAATAGTGGGGCAATGTTGTAATAATAGTGGGGCAATGTTGTAATAATAGTGGGGCAATGTTGTAATAATAGTGGGGCAATGTTGTAATAATAGTGGGGCAATGTTGTAATAATAGTGGGGCAATGTTGTAATAATAGTGGGGCAATGTTGTAATGACAGTGGGAGAATGTTGTAATGACAGTGGGAGAATGTTGTAATGACAGTGGGAGAATGTTGTAATGACAGTGGGAGAATGTTGTAATGACAGTGGGAGAATGTTGTAATGACAGTGGGAGAATGTTGTAATGACAGTGGGAGAATGTTGTAATGACAGTGGGAGAATGTTGTAATGACAGTGGGAGAATGTTGTAATGACAGTGGGAGAATGTTGTAATGACAGTGGGAGAATGTTGTAATGACTGTGGGAGAATGTTGTAATGACTGTGGTAGAATGTTCTAATGACAGTGGTAGAATGTTGTAATGACAGTGGGAGAATGTTGTAATGACAGTGGGAGAATGTTGTAATGACAGTGGGAGAATGTTGTAATGACAGTGGGAGAATGTTATAGGGACAATTTTGTAATAATAGTGGGACAATGTTGCCCCTAGAAGCATGTTACTTAGTACATAATCCACAGAGTGAATAAGTTAAACCAGATAATAATAATTCATGCTTTAATAACCATTTATGCCCTGAAATAATTTGAGCAAGAAAAAATGAAGAGTTCTTGTAGCTAATATACTTGTTATATATAGGTAAAGGAAGCATATTGTACCATAAAAAAAACTACTTAAAAAAAAGATCACAAGTGTGCTTAACTAATGTAAGCTTGTGTCACATATGCTCAAATATATTAAATAATTTATCTGGTCGTTAAAGAAAATATTTCCAAAGAACCTCGCCAAATATATCATTTGAAGGAGACGTACATGTCACCTTAGGGTACAGAGGGTTGAAGTTAACCCTCTAATGACCACTGTCCTCTGGGGAGGACATTAGTAAAATATCGAATAATGTTTAAATTTAATCGTATTCTGGATGTAAGAAGTGTATAAATATATGTAGGATATGCCACCACCCAAAGTTCTTCCTAAAGGATGTAAGAATTTATAAAAAGTTTTTGTAACATACTCTTTCTTAAAAAGTTAAAAAGGTTATCTAGGGTAAGTTCTTACTTATCGGTCAGTTCCCCATTTTCGGACACGTAAGAAAAAATGATATAATAATAATTATTTAATTTTTATTATCATTTTTTCTTATTTGTCCGAAAATGGGGAACTGACCGATAATTGAGAACTTACCCTATCTAATAATTTAATCTATCGAAAAAAAAAATTGGCCTACAACATATCTTGGGTGCTAAAGGGTTGAATATTAATGTGATTTCTGTTTTTTCAGTCCGGTGATCACCTCCTACGTACCCTCCTCAGTTCCGTTCCTCTCTTACTCTCTACTACTGAAGCAGGAGAAGAAAGAGGAGGAAGATGAGGTCATCTCTGACATCAAATTCACAACACATGACCTGTTCAGCATGGCTCTGTGTGCCGTGGTTGGTGTGTGGTACCTACTCAAGAAGGTGAGGGAAACACAATTGATTAATTAATGAAAATACAATTAGGTCCTGATGGTTACCTTGGAGACCAAATACAATTTATTGTCATAAGACTTAATCTAGGGTAAGTTACGAATTATTGGTCAGTACTCAGTTCCACATCTTTGGTCATATCAGAGAAAACGATATAGAAATTATTTTAGTTGGTATCCATGATACCTGCAGGTATCATGGATACCAACTGAAATCAACAATAATTATACCATTTTTTTCTCATATGATTCCAAAGATTCATGAAAAAAGTAGGAGGAGCTTAACAAAAAGTCTGGTGGAAAGACTTAAAAAACCTACGTGTGTACGGCCCTAAAAAAGTTATAGTGTAAATGAAACTCCTTGCTGTTATTCTTACTTCGAATTATAAGATTAATATCAAACCGAATATCCATATTTTCAAGAGAGTTAATATAAACTAAACATTGAAGTTTTTTAGAACTCTCAAAACTATTTGTCCAGTTTAGGATATAAAAGACACTATTCAAAAGCTTGGTTACTAACAAAACTCAATGCGGGGTTTTGAATTATTCCCTGGGAAAATTCTGCTTTCTATTTCCATGAATGTAAGACTTGTAAGATCTGCATATGTCGGTATTTTTACATATTTTACAGCTACATTTGTTTTCGTAATACCATTTTGTTTTCCTTTCTTTCCAGCACTGGATTGCCAACAATCTTCTTGGTCTAGCGTTTGCCATCAACGGTATAGAGCTGCTGAACCTCAACAGCGTACAGACTGGTGGTTTGTTGCTGTCCGGTCTGTTCCTCTATGACATTTTCTGGGTGTTTGGCACAGATGTGATGGTTACTGTCGCCAAGAGCTTTGACGCTCCTATTAAACGTGAGTGGTGCTTTAAGGGCCGTTCACACGTAGAGTTTTTTTTAAGTCTTTCCACCAGACTTTTTGCTAAGCTCCTCCTACTTTTTCCACGAGAATATAAGAAAAAACGAGAATATATTGAAAAAACGCAAAAAGTAGGAGGAGCTTAGCAAAAAGTCTGGTGGAAAGACTTAAAACCCCTACGTGTGTACGGCCTTTCTTTATGGGAACATTTTGCCTGCCTTTATGTCTTGTTATATATAACCTTTGTAATAGATTACCTAAGTTTATATGTGATTTCTTATGATCTTCTATTTTGAAATATCTGAAGCTGATCCTTATGAAAATTGAAAAAAAAGAATAGTTATAAGTAGGTTTGTGACAATATGCGTTTAAAATCATAGATCTTAATAATATCATAACGAAACGAAATGAAGTGGTATCGAATACTATATACCGCTGGTTTAGAACGACTAGATTGTCTCTAATTCAATCCGTCTATAATATTTTCAGGATCTATGATTTTAAACGCATATTGTCACAACCCTAGTTATAAGTTTTATTCATTAAAAAATCATTCATTAAATATTTCTTTCGGTAATTTTTTTTTTTTTTTAATTTTTTTTTCGTTTCAATATTCTCCTTTTGAATTTTATCAAATGCATCATATGCTCTTTCGAAATTCATGGTGATAAATAATATTCTAATATCCCACTATTGACTAAGTTTCACACGTTTGTTTGCAGTTGTTTTTCCACAAGACATTTTGGAGAAAGGTTTCTCTGCGAGTAACTTCGCAATGCTTGGTCTGGGCGACATAGTCATTCCTGGTATATTCATCGCTCTGCTACTCAGATTTGATAAGAGGTAAGTTAGATTAGAGCATTATTAGCAGTGATGGGATGGTTAATCGGAATCGGGAATAGAAAGAATTGTGATTTTTTAGGAATCGGAATTGTACCGAGTCCGACAGAAATATCTGTGATTTCCTATTCTTTAGCGTGGAGGCGAGCAAAAGTCGCCGTTGCAAAGATATCATAGTTAGCCATGCAAACTAAATTGCTTGTGTATAACTCTAAGGGTAAGGGGTAGATACAGCACAATAATGTCAGTTCATCTGGTGGAAAATCAGTTATTAGACATTTCTGTGCGTAGATGAATGCTTTAGATTTAGAAGTGTGGCGTCTTTACGCACCCCGTAAAATATCTAATTATCAACCAATGTTATCAATAAGCACAAACATTAACATTGTTTGTGCTTATCAGCTTCATTACAGAAGCTGCTCTTTTTTAACACTTAATCAAAATTTGGATTAATTTCTTAGTTTCCAAGTTAATAGCAGTGCGTAAAGACGAATTTCCGATGCGTAAGGACACCCTCCTCAACGCTAATAATTTTTTTTAATACATTTCTTAACTAGCTATATGAAGAATCGGAATACGGCTTTGTCTTTTTCTAAGATTCGGCAAAAAAAATTTGAATCGTCCTATCACTAATTATTAGTCTCAGTTTTAATTTGAAAAATGCTTTATATTGATGAAAATTTAGAAATAGCTATTCATGATCTTCCATTTAAGAATCTGTGTAGTACTGATGAAATTATAGGTGAAATGATACCCAACAACAATCACACCCTAGTTATAGTTATTAAATGATACTTCATATTACCTGATACTTATGATGAAAATTTTTGAACAGTCCAACAACTCAGAAGTTCTTGGTTCAATTTTTCTAAAATTAGCTAATGAATTTTTTTACTCAATTTTTATTCTTCTTTTTTCAGTCTTAATCGTGGTAGTCACACATATTTCAATGCCACCTTCGCTGCATACCTCTTTGGCCTGCTCAGTACCATCTTTGTGATGCATGTGTTCAAACACGCTCAGCCTGCACTGCTGTACCTCGTACCTGCCTGTCTGGGAGTACCTACCCTCCTGTCTCTGGTTAAGGGAGACTTCAATAGACTCATCAGGTGAGGGAAGCTATGCTCTTTCAATGCTAAATAGAGTAAAGGAGACATCTGACATGTGTGACCAAAGGGTCTATCGTTCAGTAAATATTTATCTCACGGAGAAATGGTGCATGAGTAACTTGAGTGAATGGTCCAAGTCAGGGGTCTCCTAAGTGATCAATATCGACCCCCTCGGGGTCGATAATATTTTTAATCTTCTTGTTTTTAATGGAAAAATATAGTCTTTAAGAAAAATATACAGAAGAGTCGAAAGGTGGTCGATTATTGCTAAGGATTAACAATTGAACATTGAACATTCTTTTTGGTCAATGATCGGGAAATATCCTTTAAGGGGATAAACATGATTAAAAGTTTGGACTCTGGGAACCACTTTTCTAAGTGGTAGATGGATCCTTTACCGATATGACTGTGAGGAATCTGCTCAAAATGTTGAATGGTCCTTTAACTTTATTTGCACAACAATCGGAAGTGATGAGAAAGTGTTGTTTAGTGACATTAAATATTTCTGTTTTTTATCAGATGAATAGTAAAAAATATTTGTAAAGGCTGCATGACAATAGACAGGCAAAACTGTTTAAAATTTGTAATGCCCCATATTCACTTCGTCAAACTGGTTATGAACAGTAGCTAATGATAATTGATTCAACTTCACTATTGCAAATTTAAATGGGTTATCTTTACAAGGTCCAAATTTTTGTTAAACTGCTTGATAGTTAATTTAAAAAGTTGGAATATGAAAATACTTCAATCATCCGACTTGAATTTACAACAAATAAACTGTTTCTAGCTGTAATAAATTAAAACAACGAATCCATTTGTATGCAGTCTACTAACTGACGCCTTTCTGTTCCACAGTTACGTGGATGTAAGTCCTGAAGACGCAGCCGGTGGTGAAGTTACGTCAGCGGCAGACACATCGAGTGGAGAGGAGACAGAGTTGTCAAAAAGAGTCACTCGGGCTGAGTCTAGGAAGGAAAAGTGAGATCTTAATCAAAAGACAATTTGAGCTAAAAAAAAATAGCAAAAAACTATTGTGTGAATAAATGGTGGCAAAAATTTGATACTTCCCGAAGGATTTTGTCGTGTTTTTATTTATTTTGAAATTAGGTTCCCCTTCTGTTATTCTGGTTTATAATTTTAAAGGGTTGGAGTATTGAAATTTGCAATTTTTATTTTTCATGTTCATGCACAAAGAGGTGGGGTTGACAACTAGTGTATATTTGAAACGTTATGTACTTAGTGTATGAATATTTTGTTACATTCTTCCATATGATGATACTAAAACTATTAGTAATTGATGTAAAATTTTGCGCAAATTTTTTTTTCCAGCCAGAAAAATATTTCCTGAAGTTCTTATTGATTTCACTAATTATTTATTTAGTAATTAGCTATTAATGTTCATGTGTTTGTTAACTGTAGTTTCAGTATTAGATTGATTATATTTTTATGGTTGTGCTATCATAATTAAAGAAGGAACCCTTAAAATGATACCATATATTTCATTGTAGTATAAATATTTTCTTTATAAAATAAAGGTTATGCAATGTAATCGTTAATTTTCCTATAATTTGTTACGCCACATTTAATTTTATAAAAGTAACTAATATTAAATAATTAAATGTTCTGAATAGATTCAGGACCAATTTGACGAAAGTGCGGGATAGGTTATCATTTTTTATGTAATTTGCAGTAAATCTATCACCTACATTTTTTAACCCTTTATTGCATTAAGCTTCTTAGTTAAATATGTTATATAATATTTCATTTGTATTTATATGATAAAAATGTTATAAGTTATACAGGGAAACAACTCAATTACCGACTGCTTACAGTTACCGTAAAGTGAGTGTTACGTTATGATAGGTTAACATTTTCAACATTCAGATTGGCTAATGACTTACCTCCCTTGTACGGTAACAGTGAGCAAACGGTAATTGAGTAGTTACCCTGCAAAATGAAATGGTGACCAATATGCAACATAGGCAAATCTTGACATTGTAAATTTTTCCACGCCTACGTTTCTATCATCGGTGCATCACGTGGTTTCTTATCTACAAAAACATTCATTGCCTAAGGCTTATTAATAAGTTATTATGCTAAAGATAAGAGTGATTAGAGTGTCAAAATGCTCAGGGAGTCTGCCTTCCAACACGCTCGTCAGATCTAGTGGAATATTTTGGGTGTGACGTCAGACTTGACATCTAGGGTTGAGGTAGGTACAGTTGCTTAGTGAGACTTGGTAGGTTGTCTGAAGCAGACGAAAAAAAACAAACCTGAGAAAAAGATGGAAAGTGTGGTTAAATTGAACCGATTGTTTTTTGAAAATTGGGAAATTAGAAAATCTATGAGGGTTTTCTTTTAACTAAAAATTTAATCTGTGGAGAAAATTGGACAAAATCTGTATTTTAGACAGTGGAAATTCTATTTAAATTTGCCACGTGGCTAAAATTTTTTGTAGCTATCATGGATGCCAATTAAAATAACTAGTTAAATTATAATTCTATACTTTTTCTTACATGATCAGAAATATGGAACCGTCCGCTAACTCGTAACTTACTCTACGTTCATTCTATTTAAATTTTACGTTATTTTCGATAAAGAGAACATTCGATTTCAGTTATACTTACGTAGAAAAGATATCGGCGCGATAAGGGCTTACATACCAACAAGTAACCAACGTGTTTTTGCAGTTACACTGAAAATCATTTCAAAATAGGTCGAGGTAAGTTCTGAGTTATCCGACGGTTTCACATTTTCGATTTAAAAACCTAATGATTAAAATTTAATTCGTTACGTTAATTGGTATCCATGATATGGATACTACTTATAATAACATTACAATTATATTTTTGCTAATATAATCGAAAAGGCTGAACTTTCCAATAATTCTTCACTTATCAAGTTATATATCGTTGAAAGAATGATTGATGTGCTTGTGAGTAAGACTGCAGAGATAGGAATGACTGTGAACAAGAGTAAATGTAATGTGCTTGTATTTAATAGGAAGATGGATGTAAGAAGTATAAGAGGAATGGATGTGGTGAAGGATGTGAAGTATTTAGGAGTGAGAGTGTCAAGTGGGAAGGATGTTTTTAAAGTGCACAGGGAGAATGTTATGATGAAAGCTAGAAGGATGAGCAACATGACGTACTCTGTTATACACAAGTCGTGTAACAGAGTACTGATTGGAAAGACGTATTGGAAAAGTGTGGTAATGCCGAGTTTGTTGTATGGAAGTAGTATGTTTTGTTGGAATGTGAGTGATATTGAGAGACTGCAAAAATGTGAGAATGCTGTGTGGAGGTGTGTGTTGGGGGCCCCATCATATGCACCTCTGGTAACTCTCCAGGGTGAGGTGGGGTCTTCAAGTATGAGAGCAAGAGATATGAAGGCGAAGTTGAATTATGAGAAGCATGTGAGGAATGGTGAGAATGAATTGTTGAAAATGATGTATGAGGATATGTGTGAATGGACCAAGTGTAAATGGTTAGAGACTGTGAAAGTGTATAGAGAGAGAGTGGGAGTGCGATTGAATGAATTGGATGATATGAGTAATGAATGTATAAAGAAAAAGGTGTATGCATGGGAGAGTGATAGGTGGAATGAGGAGAGAATGCAAAAGAGTACAATTAGTTTGTATAATGAATGTAAGAGTGAGATTAGAGATGAAGGATTGTATGAGAATGACTGGGGATCTGTTTTGCTGTATAGATGTAGGAGTAATAGTCTGAGGCTAAAGTGGAGAGAGAGATATGTGAATGGAAATGTTAATTGTGTTGCGTGTGACTTAGGAGTGGTAGAGAGCTTGGAGCACTTTTTGTGTGCGTGTGAGTGGTATGAGTGTGTTAGAAGAGAATTTGGAATGAGTGGTGTTAGTGTGAAAGATCAGTTGTTTGGAAGTGGTTTAGTGTGGGCAAGGGAGTGTAGAAGATACTTGGAGTGTATGTGGAGAAGAAGAAAATTGAGAATGGATGAATGAATGTGTAAATATTGTATATATTGTTAATTATGAATTTTATGTTGTGATTTTTTTGATTTTAGAGTCTTTTTAATAAAGATATTTTAATGGAAATTCAGTGCTGATATCAAAGCAATACTGGGGGACCAATAACCTGTAACCTGTCTTAACCACGATTTATATGGATTATATAAAAGATTTGTTGAACTGTAACACAGATCAGCTATTTTATTTAGATTCCACGCACTAAATTCAGTGTTCCTTTTAAATAATTTAATAAATTAGTAAAGTTTGGAAAAGTGTGTTTTGACCGTAGTTTGCATAAAACAGAAGTGCCTATAAATTAGTGACAGTGACGTCTTGACAAATCATTTCACCTATGTAGAAGTCAAGCATTTAAAAAAATCAGTAAAGTAATTACTTGTTCCATATATTTCTAAAATCTAATGAATTTCTATGACCCTCTCACGTTCATATTCTTTAAATTTGATGTAATAAGTATGTTACTTTGATGACGTCACGTATAAAACATCTGTATTTGCAAACCTCAATTGTCATGGCGTCTAAATTCATTTATTTCAACCAAAGTAATACAAACTAGATTTGGTACTGACAATCGAAGTCACTATGACATCATCAGAGCAATGCACTTAAATTGAAATTGAGTAAATTAAAGTGATTAAATATATGTGAAATCATTTATTATTGATATTCAATGGGGAAAAAATGATAAAATGATTTAATTAATGAAACTATTGCAAATGTAAACTCTATAATTTAGGTTTTTGGTGTGTTGCCTTGATGACGTCTCGTAAACAAAATATTCGATCGTGTTAGTAGTTTTGCCACTGTCAGCCTTTGCTTTATAAAATTATTGGTAATGCGAAGAGGACGTTAGGTGCCACATATACACTAAAATATTTGATGAAATACTGACCAGTTTAACAGTTAAGTATTTTGTTATTTATTGTTATTTATCAAGGTTGTCATTCCATCATTTGTGGGATACCTATGTACTTTTATTTTATACTTAAGTACCTAGTTCGATTAAAAAAAATCATTTTTTATTTATTTATGTTAGGTAGTACTTATTCTATACCTACCTAGATTATAACATAATGAATATAACTACTAACTACGTACGTATCTAATAAGATAATATTGTGAAAATGTTAACTATCCTAATCCTATTAGGTAATGTTTACATAAGCCTAACGCACGTGCTTCGTGCATGATATGTGCATGAAATTACAAAAAGATGCGAGTTTGAGCGTCAGATCAAATGGATACCTAGCATCGTATTACTATAACTAGACACCAGGCCCTAGGGTAAGTTACGACTTATTATTGGCACACTGACAGTTCCACATTTTCTATGATATAAGAAAGAACAATGTAACTAGCCTAGGCCCTACCCGAGTACCCCCTAGGGCTAGGTGTTAGGCTTAGTAGGCTATTAAGTTTTTAACATTTTAGGGTTGGTAAGGTACCTAGGGACTGTAACCTAACTAGCTAGGGTCAAACAGGTAAATTGCGGCCCACTAAGTAACTATGGCCTTTAACATCAAAAACATCATAGCTTCAAAACACCCGCTAAAAACTTAAATTATTAAATTATAGCGTGCACTGTGCTTCTTTTGGTAGGGTAGGTTTATATATACCTATTCAACATTGAAGATCAGAAGATTGAACATTTTAATGTAATTTCGGTTCAGAATGTTTTAAGAGACCCGAGACTCTTGAGGTGGGGCCTGAGGGCCGCAATTTACCTCCGCGACCAGTCCAGACTGTATTTCATGGGAAATTCCACCGACTTGTCGGTGGAATTTTTTCCCATTGAAAATAATCCAGTCTGTAGGTATTTGGTGCACAAAATTCCACTGACTTTTTGAAAAAGCTGAAAAAATCCACCATAAATTTCCAGTAATTTGGCTGATCCACCAACATTTTATCCATTTTTCCACCGAAAATTAATGGTAACATAGGAGTAAATAGCAAAAAATCCACTGACTTTGCCAGAATATTATTTTCAATGGAGAAAAATTTACCACGAAATACAAACTGGAAAATAATATTCTAGCCAGTCTGCTGAATATGGAACATTTTTCCAAGACTCTCTGCGGGAGATTTTGATTGAATTTTTAGAAATTGGAGATCTCTGCGGGAGATCTTAAATTAATTCCTATGTTACCATTAATTTAGATGCGGGAGATTTTGAATTAATTCCTATGTTACCATTAATTTAGCTGCGGGAGATTCTGAATTTGTTACTGAGAGTCACAGAGAGTAATTGTCTTTCAAATTAAAATCTCTGCGAGAGAAGAGACGCATTCTGCAGACTGGTATTCTAACAAAGTCAGTGGATTTTTAGCTATTTATTCTTATGTTACCATTAATTTTTGGTGGCTAAACGAGGAAAATGTTGGTGGATCAGCATCAGCCAAATATGTTGGTGGATTTTTTTAACTATTTAATCAAGTCGCCCATCAGTGGATTTTCATGGACCATATACTGAAATACAGATTGGTGCAGAGTGACTACAGACTTGTCTATGGGCTATGGCCAAGTAAAATAGTATGGCTAATAAACTCTCCAATAATCACATGCAAACATAGGAAGTAATTAGAAAATTGCCGCCAGATAGCCAGTCTGCAGAATATGGAACATTTTTCCAAGACTCTCTGCGGGAGTTTTTGATTGAATTTTAGAAATCGGAGATCTCTGCGGGAGTTCTTGAATTAATTCCTATGTTACCATTAATTTAGCTGCGGGACATTTTGAATTAATTCCTATGTTACCATTAATTTAGCTGCGGCCTGCGGGAGATTCTGAATCTGCTACTGAGAGTTAGAGAGTAACTCCCTCTCAAATAAAAATCTCTGCGGGAGAAGAGACACATTCTGCAGACTGGCCAGATAGTTCAGGAGGTGAGGTCAACTTTTAGGACCCATAGTCTCCAGATAAACTTCTAGAATTCAATGTTCATCCATCTTTTTATTCTTTTGCATACTGATTGTGAAACGTAGTCTCTAAACCAGTCTTCAGAATATTAGTCAATAATATTTATTTAGCATCTTTTGTGCAAACATTACTTATTTTCCTCCTATAATCAAAGTAAAATAGTAAAAGCCCCCACACAATCCACGAGCCGAGCCGCACCAGGGCCTCTGGCTCGCGCGAGTCTACTTGGCTCGGCTCGGGCTTTCAGCCTGCCCACACATTACACGAGCCGAGCATTAGTTTGAAAGTTTTTTCTCTAGAGATGGGTAATACCATGGACATGGAAATTCATTTACATGGAAATTTATTTACATGGAAATTCATTTACATGGAAATTCATTTACATGGAAATTCATTTACATGGAAATTCATTTACATGGAAATTCATTTACATGGAAATTTATTTACATGGAAATTTATTTACATGGAAATTTATTTACATGGAAATTTATTCACATGGAAATTTATTTACATTGGGAAATTTATTAACATGGAAATTCATTTACATGGAAATTTATTTACATGGAAATTTATTTACATGGAAATTTATTTACATGGAAATTTATTTACATGGAAATTTATTTACATGGAAATTTATTTACATGGAAATTTATTTACATGGAAATTTATTTACATGGAAATTTATTCACATGGAAATTTATTTACATGAAATTTATTTACATTGTAATTTATTTACATTGTAATTTATTTACATTGTAATTTATTTACATGGAACTTTATTTACATGGAACTTTATTTACATGGAAATTTATTTACATGGAAATTTATTTACATGGAAATTTATTTACATGGAAATTTATTTACATGGAAATTTATTTACATGGAAATTTATTGACATGGAAATTTATTGACATGGAAATTTATTGACATGGAAATTTATTGACATGGAAATTTATTTACATGGAAATTTATTTACATGGAAATTTAGTCTCATGGAAATTTAGTCTCATGGAAATTTAGTCTCATGGAAATTTAGTCTCATGGAAATTTATTCTCATGGAAATTTATTCTCATGGAAATTTATTTACATAAAATTTATTTACATAAAATTTATTTACATAAAATTTATTTACATTAAATTATTTAAATGAAAAAAATATACATAAGTATTTTTTACATAATTTGTGTTTAACATAATTCGTGTTGTCCGTGTTCGCCCGAGCAAAAGTATTTTCAAGCTCAGAGGTTTGTCAGGGCGTCTGGACGGAGCTTTAGCTCACCGCAGGCTCGGCTCGTGCTATTTTACCCCCACACACTACCCGAGCTGAGCCACGAGCCAAGCCAAATATCTGGAAGTGACAGATCAACACGAACCGAGTCACGGTTTGCTCGGCTCGAGGCCCCCACACACTACACAAACTGGCTCGGGGCTCGGCTTGTTTGGTAAGGCTCGGCTCGTGGATCGTGTAGTGTGTGGGGGCCTTAAGGCTCATAAACTCTCCATTTGTCTCTCAAGCTCTCACCAAAAATTACTAAATTTCTCTGCAAAATGATCAAATTATCATAAATTCTCTCAAATAACATTGTAGCTTAGGAGAAAATTAGATATTTCTCACCATTTGCAATTGAATGGCTCTAAATAACTGTCACAAACTTGCCATTAAAATGGTGAGTTTGGACATGCTTTATTACCTGGCCTATAATAAATATTTACATCTTTCTGGTGACAGCCTCAGAACAGGGTAACAGGCAATATTCTCTAAACCAGTTACTGCAGTCTGGTTGCTAAATAAAGTCTTTGACTCAGAGTCCCTTCCACTCTTAGAGTCGACATCTGATAAGACACTAGCAGAGGCTAACCATCTTCAACACGTGGCACTAGATACTATTTATTTTAGAAAGAATCATATAAAAATTAATCCATGCTAATTAATTCAATTTTTCTTGCTTACTCGCTTAAAGTCTTTGTGTGCTTAAAGTCTTTGTTTACATAATAAACGCAATTAAATAATAAGTTGCTAGGATACCAAAACAATAATATTTCATTCCTTTTATTGAGGGTTGGCTGTACTTTATATAATTATGAATTAGATTGTAAAAGATATATTTATTTATATAAAATAATGATACTTCTGTCCGTGATGTGTAGGGAGATGTGTGTGCGTCTGTAGCATGACACATTCATCTCCCTCTGACATACAAACACACACAGGATGTCTGTATGCTTTGTAGCAGCATTGTTGCACGACACCAACTCATACAGGGCGAATCGAGAAATGTCTCGGAGAAAATGTGGCCGATACAACTGGGCGACAGTCCTTCAACTAATTGTGAAAATGCATCGTGTCTGAAAGGGCCTTTAGTCTCTCTGAGTTTGAAGAGTGAATACTTAATTAAGTTTCAGATTGAGATTATTTCTTTGAGTTAATTAGTTAGTAATAAATCCAGTTTCTCCATTCTATTGGTCATATGATGAAATTATAATTTCAACCGTGCTTGTTAATAAATAAATTTTTATCCATCCTATTTCCATTTAGTTTATATCACTCTAAAATTAAAACATGCCTCAATCAATCAAGTGTGATCGTCAGAAGAAACTGGAGTCATGCTTAGACAAGCAGATTCTTCTCATAGATGGTGCCATGGGTACCATGATACAGCAGAGGAACCTTGATGAAAAGGACTTTCATGGGGAAGAGTTTGCGAAACACACCTCCCCTCTCGTAGGAAATAACGATGTCCTTTCCCTCACGAGACCTGATGTTATTTACGAAATTCATAAGGTAGGTTGTGAACCATTTGGCTATTTTAAATTTTTTAACCATAAATGAGCAACACCGATGAATTTTTCACCTAGTTTTCTATATTATTTACACATTTTAAACTTTTTATTGTTCTGTGATCATATTTAGTAGCCTTAAATAGAAAAAAAACAGGTCTTCTGAATGATAAACTACTTTATAATTTTGAAATCTTGCTAACATCAAATTCACAAATTTCTCCCATTAATTGTTAATGATTGAAATTATTTTCAGGAATATTTAGAAGCTGGTGCTGATATTATTGAAACCAACACTTTCAGTGGTACATGCATTGCTCAGGCAGACTACTCTTTAGAAGATTGTGTTTATAGGTGAGTGATTGGCACTTGTTATGACATGATATGCCAATAGTTTATTTAATGGATCATTGATTTCAATAACAACATATCTCAAAAATGTTCGATTTTAATTGGACAGGTTTTTAATTTTTTAATTATATACCAAATGAAAATAAGTTAAATAACATAATGGTATTGATTTGTAATTAAAAAAAAAGACTGTAGCTACTAGCTACCCAAAATTTTAAATTTTTTAGTGAAAACAAATGAGCAATATCTAAGTTATCAAACATTTCCACATTAATAATCTTAGCACAAAAAGTATATAGCTAGCTATTATTTATCAACTTTCATTTAATTATAATTAAACAGTTATTCACACACCCTATTTAATTATAATTATTTGAACTACACTTTTTAAAGTTTTTATATGATCTAAAATGTTTAATCATCCAATAGCTCGGAACTTACTTTGATATTATTATAATTATAATTCTTCAATCGACAATTTATTTATGTTTTTCAGATTAAATTATGAGTCGGCCAAAATTGCCCTGAAAGCAGCGGATGATGTCTCCAAAAAGTCTGGAATCCCCAAGTTTGTTGCCGGAGCTCTTGGTCCCACTAACAGAACTCTATCCATATCACCCGATGTTGAAAAGCCTCACTTCAGAAATGTTAGTAAGTAATTATTCATGCTGTTCTGTGAAAATTGTGGTTGCCATTAACCTTCTATTTCCTAAAGGGTTTTTTAAGTCTTTCTGGTGGAAAGACATGAAAATCCCTATGTGGGTATGGCCCTTTAGGCGACATATTTGTCTCCTTTAAAATGATGTATTTAGTGATGTTTTTTGAGATATTTTCCTCAAACGACTGGTTAAACACGCAAGTCTACTCTTTCATATATTGAAGCACATGAGTTTGCTTACATTTGTTAAGCCTAATTATTGATGTTTTTTGCGTTTTCATTGTTTGATATGCTTTTTTAGTTTCTTTACCTATATATTACAACAATATCTCAAAAATTCTCATTATGTACTTCTCAAATTAATATATGATGTAAAGGGTTAACATGACCAACTTGATTCAAATCTCCTGTAGCTAAGTGTATCCTATACTTAACTTCCCTGCTTTCAGCTTTTGATGAACTAGCAAGTGCGTACAAAGAGCAAGTGTGTGCCTTGTTGGATGCCGGTGTGGACATTTTGCTAGTGGAGACAATATTTGACACAGCTAATGCCAGGGCAGCTCTCTTTGCCATTCAGACTTTGTTCGATGAGGGAACGTATGAAAGTGTACCCATCTTCATATCAGGAACAATTGTCGATAAGTCTGGAAGAACTTTGTCAGGGCAGACGGGAGAAGCTTTTCTGATCAGTGTGTCTCACAGTGAACCAATTTGGTGAGTTGAGAATTTTTTATTGTAACTATCTTTCCTGTTTTAGAAATTTATATAGAAATCTCCAACAAAAAACTTCTTTCCCTTGTGGAAATCTGGTGGTATTTGACAACTACGTAGTTACTCTAGCAGGGTAATCACTCATGGATACAAATTAAAATAGTAATCATATGTTATTTCTTAAATTATTGAAAATGAGGAATCTTTTAGTAGCTAACACTAATTTACTCTAACCTCTGTTCAACTCTAGCATTGGTCTGAACTGCGCCCTAGGAGCTGAAGACATGAAGCCCTTCCTCTCAGTGATAGCCAAGAACACTCAGGCTAAGGTGCTCTGCTACCCCAATGCAGGTCTACCCAATGCATTCGGCAACTATGACCAGACACCTGATGAAATGGCAGAGGTGATGAAAGGCTTTGTTGAAGATGGTCTTGTGAATGTGATAGGTGGCTGCTGTGGAACAACTCCTGCACACATCAGGTGACTAATAGCTACTCATTAGGTGTGACTAATACTCATTAGGTGTGACTAATACTCATTAGGTGTGACTAATACTCATTAGGTGTGACTAATACTCATTAGGTGTGACTAATACTCATTAGGTGTGACTAATACTCATTAGATGTGACTAATACTCATTAGATGTGACTAATACTCATTAGATGTGACTAATACCCATTAGGTGTGACTAATACTCGCATTAGGTGTGACTAATACTCGCATTAGGTGTGACTAATACTCACATTAGGTGTGACTAAGACTCGCATTAGGTGTGACTAAGACTTGCATCAGGTGTGACTAAGACTCACATCAGGTGTGACTAAGACTCGCATCAGGTGTGACTAAGACTCGCATCAGGTGTGACTAAGACTCGCATCAGGTGTGACTAAGACTCGCATCAGGTGTGACTAAGACTCGCATCAGGTGTGACTAAGACTCGCATCAGGTGTGACTAAGACTCGCATCAGGTGTGACTAAGACTTGCATCAGGTGTGACTAATACTCGCACCAGGTGTGACTAATACTCGCACCAGGTGTGTCTAATACTCGCATCAGGTGTGGCTAATACTCGCATCAGGTGTGACTAATACTCGCACCAGGTGTGTCTAGTACTCGCACCAGGTGTGTCTAGTACTCGCACCAGGTGTGTCTAGTACTCGCACCAGGTGTGTCTAGTACTCGCATCAGGTGTGACTAATACTCGCATCAGGTGTGGCTAATACTCGCATCAGGTGTGACTAAGACTCGCATCAGGTGTGACTAAGACTTGCATCAGGTGTGACTAATACTCGCACCAGGTGTGACTAATACTCGCACCAGGTGTGTCTAATACTCGCACCAGGTGTGTCTAATACTCGCATCAGGTGTGACTAATACTCGCACCAGGTGTGTCTAGTACTCGCACCAGGTGTGTCTAGTACTCGCACCAGGTGTGTCTAGTACTCGCATCAGGTGTGACTAATACTCGCATCAGGTGTGGCTAATACTTGCATCAGGTGTGGCTAATACTTGCATCAGGTGTGACTAATACTCGCATCAGGTGTGACTAATACCCGCATCAGGTGTGACTAATACCCGCATCAGGTGTGACTAATACCCGCATCAGGTGTGACTAATACCCGCATCAGGTGTGACTAATACCCGCATCAGGTGTGACTAATACCAGCATCAGGTGTGACTAATACCCGCATCAGGTGTGACTAATACCCGCATCAGGTGTGACTAATACCCGCATCAGGTGTGACTAATACCCGCATCAGGTGTGACTAATACCCGCATCAGGTGTGACTAATACCCGCATCAGGTGTGACTAATACCCGCACCAGGTGTGACTAATACCCGCATCAGGTGTGACTAATACCCGCATCAGGTGTGACTAATACCCGCATCAGGTGTGACTAATACCCGCATCAGGTGTGACTAATACCCGCATCAGGTGTGACTAATACCCGCATCAGGTGTGACTAATACCCGCATCAGGTGTGACTAATACCCGCATCAGGTGTGACTAATACCCGCATCAGGTGTGACTAATACCCGCATCAGGTGTGACTAATACCCGCATCAGGTGTGACTAATACCCGCATCAGGTGTGACTAATACCCGCATCAGGTGTGACTAATACCCGCATCAGGTGTGACTAATACCCGCATCAGGTGTGACTAATACCCGCATCAGGTGTGACTAATACCCGCATCAGGTGTGACTAATACCCGCATCAGGTGTGACTAATACCCGCATCAGGTGTGACTAATACCCGCATCAGGTGTGACTAATACCCACATCAGGTGTGACTTATTACTCTCTACTCATCCTCTTCTTGGTAGCTATAAGAGTTAAAAGCTAGAGTTAAGATTTCGAAACAAATTGGTTTCTCCAGATTGAAATAAAAAAAATATGTTTTTTTATCTAAATCTGCTTTTTGAATTTTTCTGAAACCCTCCAATTTGATTCTCAAATCCTTTACCAAAACAGTTCCTCCATATTAATTTTTTTTCTCCCACTTTTTCCAGAGCATTATCCAATTTGGTGAAAGGTAAACCCCCTCGCATTCCCCCCACCAACCCCCACCCCTCCACCCTCCTCCTCAGTGGTTTAGAACCATCTTACATAAACCAGAACACAAACTTTGTCAACATCGGAGAGAGGTGCAATGTTGCCGGCTCTAAGCGGTTTGCAAAGTTGGTGCGGAATGGACAGTATGACGAGGCTCTTGCGGTGGCTAAATTACAGGTGAGAAGGGGGTGAAACCTCGATTATAATTTCAACACCACTAAGAATGTAGTTTTATAAACATTGTTCCTTGCAGATAAGTTTTTAGGATAATGTTTTTTAGGTTACTAAACTCATTGATTGGCTATGGAGATTGACCAATAAGTGCAACCACAATCATGAAGCGTGTAGTAGGCTAGTAGCTACAACAAACTGCAGTACAACTATCTATGTTTAGAGCTTCAAAGTTTTTATTCGAAGTGTAATTTAATTCAACTCTTTACTATATGCAAGTTGTTCCTCCTCCTTGCCAACCAATCATAGAAAAGTATACCTTAAAATCATTATTTTGCGGCACTTTATTAATAGAAACTAAGGGCCTTGTTTCACGGTGCGAGTTACTGCTCTCCTACTGTACTCGCATGCCAGTATCTCAATGTTCATAGCATTGAATTTCCATAACAGTTACTCGACTGATGCGGTCACACTGTGCGAGTAGCTGCACTACAGAAACTGGCTAGGCCAACTCGTACGTTTACTCGCACCGTGTAACAAGGCCTTTATGTGATAGATTTATCTCGAAATCTTTATGCGCTGTTTTCTTATTTTTAAAAACATACCTATTGCCTCATAACTATGTGTTCTGGGCACACCTTTGAGAAGTGGCTAAATTAGCTAGAGGTGTGAACAGTTTTATGAAACTTATGTTATCTTACACTAAAATTTATTTTAGCTAATATTTATTTCTAGTGAAGAACATTTCTCTAACCTACATAGTTATTCCTAATTATTTCTGGTAATAGGCATCTGCAAGCTAATTAACTTTTTAGCTTGTTTTTCATGTGAAATTCTAAAATTATGGGCTATTTTCCATTAAAAAATATAAGCAAATGTCCATATGACATTATCTATCTTGTTTTGGTGAATATTTTTAGCTAGCTAACTTACTTTAGTATTAAGCTTTTTCTCAGCTAATTTCCATTTCACGTCAGCTTTTTAACATCTATGTAATTACCTAAAGATATCATTTAGTGTCGATATTTAGTAGATTCACAATAAGCTCGTAGGCTTCGTTTACAATCACCTCTTCATTTTGCTCTTCCATCCGTGAGTGCAATCACTTTTGCCCCTTTTTTGTCACATTTCTTGGTAAGTTCATGGAGTAGCTTTTCTGCATACATGAGCATTGTCACTGATTGTGGTAAGTGACTTTGTTCATGGAACTACTTTTCTTTTTTGACTGCTTCTTCCAGTCCCTTGTATTTAATTTATTTTTGACGTCAGTGATATGGCCTTTGGTTCCGAAGTAGATGTTAACACATCGACCGCGATTGCTGATCCAGCATGTTTGCTTTACTGGCGATAGGTTTAAACATGTATTACATTAGCTCATTCTGATTATAGTTATAAATAAACATATTTCTCATGATCCATATTCATTTTAGTTATTTACCTTCATGTCACAGTATACCATTCCTTAAAATTTCTAATATAAACTGATATAGCTACATCTAATCAAAGAAATTATAAACTTTGAGCATGGACCAAATATGTGCACATCGCCGGTTGGGAAAGTTCTCTGTTTACATATATGGTACACATTGCGGTCAAGGTGTTGAACCCCTACTAAAATGTTCTTCTAAAATTGTTCCACTAAATTGTTCTTTTTTCCCCAGGTTGAGAATGGTGCTCAAGTTCTTGACATCAACATGGATGAGGCACTACTTGACGGTGAGAAAGCAATGACTACTTTCCTCAACCTGATAGCCACTGAGCCTGCCATAGCTCAGGTACCTCTCTGCATTGACTCGTCTGACTTCAAAGTCATTGAAGCAGGTATGTCATTAATAGGGTTGTGACACTATGCTTTTAAAATCATAGATCCTGAAAATATCATAGACGGATTGAATTAAAGACTATATAAGCGGTATGTAGTATTCGATACCATTCCATTTAGTTTCGTCTATGATATTCTAAAGATCTATGATTTTAAACGCATATTGTCACAACCCTAGTCATTTGCTTCTTCCAGAAACAATAGAACATCCCAGTCATTGTCTCTAAATTGATTCACGTTCAGTTGCCTTTTTTGTCAACTGTAGACTTGAAATAATGTGAAAAGTATTGCATACAAAGTTTCTTATAGAAACTTTGTAGCTATAGGCTTGTTGAATACAGATATTTAGGTTAAATGTATGTACTTTCATGTTTTATTTTCTTACTTCAATAAAGTAATATCATTATTATCATTGGTGAAAAAACTAAAGAACATCAAGCCTAATTGTCAGGTGTGTTATATTTGTTCCGATCTTTTGTTTTTATAGGGCCTTGTTAAATTAACCTGGTTAAATGGTCATCTGCAGTTTCAACTTTCAATTAATAATTTCTCTAGAAATGCTTTAAATTTGTATGACAGTCTAAAAGCTTTGTAGGACTTTGTTATTGTTTTGAATTTGTCTGCAATTACTAATAAATTTTATTACGTAAAAGTATAGACCCAAATTTGGAATGGGTTGCAGTTTCATAACCAGTAACCTTAGTTCTAATGACTGGAATGATAAAAAATTAGAGTGGAGGGGACCTTTAGAAACTCACTGCCCCCCTACAGGTCTGAGAGTGACTCAAGGCAAGCCAATCGTTAACAGCATCTCCATGAAGGAAGGCAAGGAGGACTTTGTCGCCAAGGCCCGCATCATTAAAAGGTTCGGTGCAGCCGTAGTGGTGATGGCTTTTGACGAGACTGGTCAGGCCACCTCTGTGGAGGATAAGGTTGCTATTTGTCAGAAGTCATACGAGATTCTAACGGAGGAGGTGGGAATAAACCCCCAGGATATCATCTTTGACCCAAACATTCTCACTGTCGCTACAGGTAGGTCATGCTGCTAGTGACTTCATTTTCATTCAGATTGAAATTTAAAAAAAAATGCCAATGAAAAACAAAAAAATTGGCATTGAAAATACAAAAAATTGCCATCAAAAATACAAAAATTGGCATTGAAAAAACTGAAGTTGGCATTAATAAAAATATAGGCATTAGCAAAATGTAATCTTCTTTAACCAATGATCATCAAAATTGAAACAATGTTAGATACTAATCTTAATTCACAAAATGGGAAAAATGACCTCACTATTATTAGCTACTTCAATATAACAATGACATATAAACACTAAAAATTCAAAAATAATTATTTATACTTTTTTCAGGTATTCAAGAGCATGACGAATACGGTCAGAATTTCCTGCTAGCGACGCAGCAGATCAAGAAGTTGTGTCCCGGGGCTAGAGTCAGTGGAGGCGTTAGTAACTTCTCTTTCTCCTTCAGAGGGAGAGAGGAAATTAGAGAGGCGATGCACAGCGTGTTCCTCTACCACGCTATACAGCATGGCCTTGATATGGGTAAGTAAGGGCCTTGATATGGGTAAGTAAGGGCCTTGATATGGGTAAGTAAGGGCCTTGATATGGGTAAGTAAGGGCCTTGATATGGGTAAGTAAGTGCCTTGATATGGGTGAATAAGGGCCTTGATATGGGTGAATAAGGGCCTTGATATGGGCAAGTAAGGGCCTTGATATGGGTAAGTAAGGGCCTTGATATGGGTAAGTAAGGGCCTTGATATGGGCAAGTAAGGGCCTTGATATGGGCAAGTAAGGGCCTTGATATGGGTAAGTAAGGGCCTTGATATGGGTAAGTAAGGGCCTTGATATGGGTAAGTAAGGGCCTTGATATGGGCAAGTAAGGGCCTTGATATGGGCAAGTAAGGGCCTTGATATGGGTAAGTAAGGGCCTTGATATGGGTAAGTAAGTGCCTTGATATGGGTGAATAAGGGCCTTGATATGGGTGAATAAGGGCCTTGATATGGGTAAGTAAGGGCCTTGATATGGGCAAGTAAGGGCCTTGATATGGGCAAGTAAGGGCCTTGATATGGGCAAGTAAGGGCCTTGATATGGTAAGTAAGGGCCTTGATATGGTAAGTAAGGGCCTTGATATGGTAAGTAAGGGCCTTGATATGGTAAGTAAGGGCCTTGATATGGTAAGTAAGGGCCTTGATATGAGCAAGTGAGGGCCTTGATATGAGCAAGTGAGGGCCTTGATATGAGCAAGTGAGGGCCTTGATATGAGCAAGTGAGGGCCTTGATAATAGGGGTAGGTAAATTGCTCGAATGAAAAATTGCTCGAATGAACAATAGTTCAGATAATATAAAATATATGAAATACAGTTATTATTAATTACTAATTAGTAAAAAAGGACGATTAGCTGCAGTTATTTGAAAAATATTCACTTCATGATGAACTGACTTTAAACAATATTATCTAATTAACAGTTGCTCAAATAATCAAATTTCGAACTATAAATCGATTAAAGTACAAGAAAAGGAAAAGTCAACCAGATAATGGTTACCGAGAAGGGAAAATTTAATAAAACAAGTTGCACGAATACCAGAGGTTATGCTAAATGTGTCTTGAAGAACCTGGGTTAGGCAGTTCCCATAGCCAAGTGTCTTAAATCTAACAACCCTAACCTAGCCCCAAGAAAATCTCTTCGGAACCCAGAGAAGGTATTGACGGACAAAAAAAAAACGAAAATTTTAGTTACCAAAATTGCTGCATCATTCCTTTTCAATAAAAATAAGAAAGCCAGGAGGATTAAAATTTAAAAACAGTATTACGATTGATAGTAAATAGCGATGAAAATGTGAAATGCAGTTAGCTGTTATAAATTACTAATTAGAAACCAGGGTGGTTAGGTGCAGCTAATTGAAGTGATCCAACTTCATGACTAACTGACTTTTATTAATTTGAATACTGAGCAATTTGATCATTAGAGCAATTGTTTATTCGAGCAATTTACCTAGAACCGGGTAAGTAAAGGCAATGGCCAAGAAAATAAATAATAATTTAAAATCTGTAAAGTGAAATTTTTTAATTAGCTATAACTTAAATTAGCAACAACTTTAGAAACTAATAATAGTAAGAGAATAGGAATAATTGATTTAATATGTTTTCCTCTGTTTTCTACTCCAATGCTGTTCTTTTTTATAGGTATTGTGAATGCTGGGAACCTTCCCTTGTACACCTCCATTAACAGTGACCTGTTGAAGCTGTGCGAGGACCTGTTGTTCAACAGAGACCCCACAACAACAGAGAAGCTGCTCGACTACGCAGCCAAGCATGCCACAGGAGGTAAGGGGGAAAAGGAAGCCACTGTGGAGGAGTGGAGGCAGTTACCGGTGGATCAGCGCCTGGAGCAGGCTTTAGTGAAGGGGATAGACAGTCATATTATAGTTGATACGGAGGAAGCGAGGCTGGATTTGAAGACCTACCCCCGCCCTTTGAATGTCATAGAAGGGCCTCTCATGCAGGGTATGGGTATAGTGGGGGAGCTGTTTGGGGCTGGTAAGATGTTCCTCCCCCAAGTGATAAAGTCTGCCCGGGTGATGAAGAAGGCTGTGGCGCACCTCATCCCTTTCATGGAAGAGGAGAGGCGGTTAGGAGGAGGTGATATGGAGGATGATAATGCGAGGTATTCCGGTACTGTTGTCATAGCAACTGTTAAAGGCGATGTTCACGATATCGGTAAAAACATAGTCGCGGTTGTTTTGCGATGCAATAATTTCAAGGTGGTTGACTTGGGCACCATGGTTCATGTTGATAACATTATCAAAGCTGCTATAAAAGAGAAAGCTGATATTGTGGGTTTGTCTGGTTTAATCACGCCTTCTCTCACTGAAATGACTGTGGTTGCAAATGCAATGCAGAAGGAAAGTCTGTCAATGCCGATATTGATAGGCGGTGCAACCACATCTAAGGCGCACACCGCCGTAAAGATACAACCCAGATACAACTCTCCGGTGGTTCACGTTCTCGATGCTTCAAAAAGTGTTGTCGTGTGTACGTCATTACTAGATGCTAACCAGAGGGTTGAGTTCCTGTCAGACTTGAAAGAGGACTATGACGATGTTGTGGAGAGTCACTACGATGGTTTGAGGGACAGAGTGTACCTTTCCCTTGCTGATGCCAGAGCTAAAAAACCACTTATTGACTTCAGTAGAAGAACAAAGTTACCTGAATTCTTTGGTTCGAAGGCTTATGACTTCACCATCGAAGAAGTGGAGGAGTACATCGACTGGAAGCCATTCTTCGATGTGTGGCAACTGAGAGGTAAATACCCTAACCGAACTTACCCTAAAATTTTCAATGATGCCACAGTGGGTGAAGAAGCCAAGAAAGTTTACCAAGATGCCCAGACAATGTTATCTGAAATGAAAAAATCTGCCAGTTTAGCCTGTAAGGGCGTGGTAGGTTTTTTCAGAGCAAATTCTGTCGGTGATGATGTAGAACTCTATAGCGAAGATGGCAAGACAATAGCCACCATGTACGGCCTGAGACAACAGGCATTCAGAGAAGTAAACAGCAGCTACCAGTGCCTGAGTGACTTCATCGCTCCCAAACCTGACGGTGTGGACGCCATTGGAATGTTTGCAGTCACAGCCGGTCACGGTGTGCAGAAGCTGTGCCAGAGGTACGAGACTGAAAATGACGACTACAACTCCATCATGGTGAAGAGTCTGGCGGACAGACTGGCTGAGGCCTCGGCAGAGAAGCTCCACCACATCGTCAGGACTGACGACTGGGGGTATGAGGAAAAGGTGGAGCTCAGTGCACAGGAACTGCACAGGCTCCACTACCAGGGCATCAGACCTGCCCCTGGGTACCCAAGTCAACCAGACCACAGAGAGAAAGAGACAATGTGGAAGGTGCTTGACGTACAGACACACACAGGCATCAGTCTCAGTGAGAGTTTGGCCATGTTGCCTGCTGCCTCAGTCTCAGGCCTCTACTTCAGTCACCCTCAGGCAAACTACTTCAGTGTCGGCAAAGTAACCAAGGAGCAGGTTGTAGATTACGCACAACGTCAAGGTAGTACTGTAGAGGATGTGGAGACGTGGCTAGCACCTAACCTATCCTACGAGCCTTAAAGGACATCCTTGACCTTGTTTCCTAATAGCCTTAAAGGACATGCTTGACCTTGTTTCCTAATAGCCTTAAAGGACATGCTTGACCTTGTTTCCTAATAGCCTTAAAGGACATGCTTGACCTTTTTTCCTAATAGCCTTAAAGGACATGCTTGACCTTTTTTCCTAATAGCCTTAAAGGACATGCTTGACCTTTTTTCCTAATAGCCTTAAAGGACATGCTTGACCTTTTTTCCTAATAGCCTTAAAGGACATGCTTGACCTTTCCTACGAGCCTTAACTTCCATATGATATTTTAACTTTAGAATAATTTTTTAGATGTGAATAGGTTGCAGATGTTTATGTCCTAACTGCCTTTTCAATTTCTAATTTATAATGCCTGCCTTGTGTTTTTGACAGGAAATTTTATAGCATGTATGACAGTTAAAAGATAAATAATAATAATGGAAGCTATTCAGTAATTGTTACTTTCATTACTAATTGCAACCCTCTGATTAGCTAATTAGTTATTTTTATGCACTTTTAGTTACTTTATCATCTCGTCTTAGTTATTTTTAAGTTCTTATTTTTAAAGGATTAATTTCTTTTGTGCCTAAGTGCTTAAGATATCACAGATAGGCCACTAATCACCTTTCTAGATATTTATCGTGCAATCCTGGAAATTTCACGTGCAATATACACTGAACTTTTATTTCTGTACTTTTATTTGTTGAAAAGTTTAGTTAAATGTTATGTACTTGACATTCCGTAGATATTGGGTTAGTTAGTTTTTTTCTATATTACTTTAAATATAAATAGTTTATTGGTATCTGCTACGTTTCGAGTTAATTAATTCGATGTTCATAATTCTATAATATTACGTAGCTCATAGAGAACATGAATATTATAATGTTTGGATAAATTTCTGCGCTCAATTATTATAGGTTTATTTTTATATAGAAAATGTCCAGTTGTGCAATTAAAAATATAACTAATTATACAATATAATTATACTTTTTATACAGTTTAGTTATTTTTTACCCGTATGAAATAATAATTTTGTTTGGACTTTTTAAATCTTAATGTAATAGGGAGATTCTCAATTAGCGTACATATGTGTAGTTTTATGTCTCACATATATGACAATCTAATAAGTGTGGGGGATACATCCGGCTTTTATTTTTCTTGGTTTAGAAGTAACTATTGTATTAGGTTAACAAACCAAATTACTAAAGTTGCTTCTAACATATTTCCTAAACCAGGTGAAATAAAAGCGAGACATGTCCCACACTTATTAGATTATAAGTGTGAGACGTAATAAGAGCGAAGTAAGTCTTAAGTGATGCCATATAGTTTTCTATGATTGAAAAATTAGAAAACTTTGGTCATTGAGAGAAACCATGACAAAATTATTGACATATCATTTTCTATAGTAAAAACATAGAAAACTATGGTAATTGTTATACTCACGGTGATTGGATTTGTACGGTAATTGAAAAAATACCCTGCCATTCAAGTGACATATAAAGCCAATAAATCGAAGTTACGAAAAACAAGCCCGTCAACACGATTTATAAAAAGCACCACATTTTTAATTTAATCCTATATATTTTGAATTGAAATTAATTTGAATCAATTATTGATTACGAACAATAAACTTTCAATAAATGATTTAAATTTTTCAAAAATGTAATGCTTACTTATAACAGTTCATAGTTATTGATAATATAAAACATCATTCAATATTTATTTCTAGCGTATGGACGTACTTATTATAGATCGTGTGGACGGGGAGGATAATTTTCAGATCAAATAATTGCTATAAGCTACCTACTAATATGACGTCACATTATTTAACCCTTCGTCTACCGTATTTTCAACATCGTTTGGAAAAAAATATAACAGTAAGGTACATTCCAAGTTAGCGGACGGTTCCACATATATAATCACTTAAAAAAAATTGAAATTTAACATGTATCAATGATAACTGCAGGTATCATGGATACAAATGAAATTTAAATAATTTTTTTAAAACATGATCGAAAATAAGGAACCGTCCAAAAACTCTGCGCTCACCCTTCATACATGTCAAAATAACCTCAGAGGTCACAAACCAACTCCAACGGTAGAAAAGGGGGGGGTAAACATTAGAGCAAAATATGTAACAATGATTTGGCAACGTTGCAGTACTAGGAAGTTCGGCAACGTGCCCAGATATATAAATTTAAACATTACATTATGGTACGAAATAATTAGGTTCTACTATTAAGATTTGTTCCCACTGTCTAGTGTGAGACAATAACGTTAGATTACATTTACAATAACAATTAAAGAATAATGCACACAATTTATAAAAAAAGGTTAACTTGACTTGTTTGGCACGAGAGAACTAACACTAACTAAAAAGTCACACTTCATTGCACCTCTTGCAAAATTGACTAAGTTTTTGCTGTGTCTATGGACTGACTTATTCACAACACTTTGAACACCGAGTAGCTTTTGTGCATCCATTTTATCAGGATGTCCTCAAAATTAACATTCGTATCAGCACTTTTCAGTTTTTCAAACGGATGCAGTAAAGTAAATTTTTATCCGATGAAAACTCGAAACACAAAATTTCGAGTCAAAAACGGAATTTTTCCTCCAATGCAACGGTCAAAAGAGGAATTTTTCCTCCGAGGCAACCATCAAGAAAGGGAATTTTTTGTCTGAAGCAAACACCGGTTTTTTTTCCTCAAAAATGTTTTTCTTTTCACTGTGCCTGAGGTCTGTTGTTGTGTGACACCTCCATGTACTGATGGGGAACTGGGAAGGTCCTCCCTCGCGCTTCCACCATGAGGTGCCCTCGCCGTGTGCTCACTCCAACCACCTGCACAGAGTCTCCTTTCACCAAAACCACCTCCATGCAATCGTCACCTCCTGCAACTGTAAAAGTATGAGAATTAAACAAAAGTAATTGAAAAAACTTCATTAGAGGAAAAATTAATTGAAAAATAAATAAACAAAATTATACAGCTTGATTAAATATTAAACAAGTGGAACCACTGGGGTACACACCCCCAGGGAAAGCTGAGACTTGGGTATATTTTAATTAAAATATTTACAACACTTAGACCACTAAAAGGAATTTCTCTAATCTGCCCAGACAATATAAAGACATAGCTATGCTCTACCATTTCGAACCAATTAAAATAAAGTACTGATAAAGTTACAGGTGAAATGACACACAACAACAGTCATACCCTGGGTGTAGAGCTACCAATGCACATTTCTAACCTGTGAACTGCATTTTCATGACTCTTCTCTGTGGGTAACCAACTTTCTGGTTACCCAGCACAGTGTAAGGTCTGCTGGGGGGGACAGGAGGGGGTCTTTCCTGAAAAATAAATAGGCACACATTGTAGGGTAAAGTCTCAGTTACCAAATGCGATTTAAATACGAGATGAAAATTTTAGTAGGATATTATTAAAAAATAAACGCAACAAAATATCAACCCATTTTTTCATCGCAACTGTGACATCAACACTCTTCACCATCAAATAACTCACCAAGTCCAGTCCAAAGAGGTTACAGGTTTGTTGTATTGTCTTGTGGTCACACCTCTCCGTCAGGCCCCCCTCGGGGGGTGGGGTGCATGTGATGGGCTGGGGGCGGGGTCTCACTGCCCTGGTTTTTGCCCTCAGTTCCAGGTTTCTCTTCAGGGCGGGCCATCGCCTCCTGACGTGCCACCCCCGCCACACTGCTTGTATTAGTGTGGCGGTGAGGTGCCTCCTGTCTATTCTCTGCAGTTCTAATTGCTGCCTTGCACCTTCACTGGAGTGGAAAAACAAAAGAATGTAAAAAAAAATGGAAAAAGATTCCACAAAAAAAATCATCAAAATCAAAAAAATTAAAAAAAAATCCACAAAAAAAATTAAATTAAAAAAAATTAGATTCTATTTAGTTAATTTTAATTAGCTGAAGGAATTCATTGAATTTTGATGATTTAATGCAGAGAAAATATTTTTCATATAACAATAATTATTAGCTTTTTTAAAATTTTGATGGCCCATACCACAAAAAAAAAATGCATCGAGTATCAAATTCAGTGTTTTAGATACATTGAGAACAACAATAAGCTATCATTTATAGAGCTGTAGACTCTTCTAAACTGTAGACTCTTCTAAACTGCATACTTAAATTGGATAAAGGAAGGCTTTCGAATTAAAAAAAAAATACAAAATTAAAAAAAAAAAATTTCCTTACGTATTTCTTATTCAAAAGTTTCTTTTTAAATTATCGGACAATTTCACACTTTTGATCACAGAAAAACTATACATATTAGATTGACGCAGGAAAGCGTCATATTTGCTTCCTTAAATGAGTCATTTCCCTATTAGGTTTCACCTCTCTAATTATTATAAGAAAGCCATTAATTAATGTCATAGTTTCTCTCAGAGACTAGATCTGTGTAACTGGCGGACAATCCAGCCAATTAGAAGCTAAAAATTTGCTCAGCCAGTCAGCCGTCCGCCAACCAGCCATCTCAGCAAGCCAGTCAGCCACTCAGCTCTACATAAGTAGCTGCACTAGCTATTCTCATCAGATCTTTGGAACACCTACTGATAAGAAATATATATCCTTTTGGGGAGGAGGAGGTACCAATAGGGAAATGACTCATTTAAGGAAACAAATATGACGCTTTCCTGCGTCAATCTAATATATTTACTTCCTACATTTCGTCATTTCCCTATTAGGTTTCGAAGTACCAATTACGCCGCAGGTATAGCTACGGTGGAGG
This sequence comes from Caprella mutica, assembly GCA_947561585.1. Classification (NCBI taxonomy): domain Eukaryota; kingdom Metazoa; phylum Arthropoda; class Malacostraca; order Amphipoda; family Caprellidae; genus Caprella; species Caprella mutica. The sequence goes on from CANNZV010002220.1 coordinate 74,627, forward strand.
AAAGGGATATGGACACACAGATCAAGGCTCTCATATATTCAGAGAAACCAACATAGAATAACAGTGAATCACATAATTCAGAACAACAAAAAGATAACTGTGGATCAGTAACTAATGTTTAGTTGCTAGTGGCACAAATACAAGAAATAATAATGATTCGTTACTAATAATCTAGTAATGACCAAACACATATCTACTAAACAGATTTAGGGTTTAATTAAGTGTCTACCGCCAATGAAAGGCGTGATAAGAGAATCAATAGAGTTCAGATAATTGTCAATGAACACGTTTGGGGTCAGCCAGAACCCTTCTTTGAGTATCCGTTCCATAGGGACGCCTCTTGACCAAGCAGCACTGTATGCCTGACCCCTGACTTCATGCGCTGTTCCTTTGAAATTAGGAGTAGCTAATTTAAGAGCTTGTAGTAGCCAATATGAAATTCTCCCAGATTTTAGTGGTTTATTTGACGCAGGATGGATAAACAGGTAATTATTATGAGGCAATTTCTCAGTCATCTTGGTGTACTTCAGTAAGCATGCCACTGGACATAACTCTTGTCGAGGAAGGCTCGGAAAGGAGATGATATTGGGTGAGGAGTTTGCTCTCTGGTTCTTATACAAGAACTTGTCCTTAACTGGAATAGTTAGAGTATTACCAGACTGAACTATGCCTCCCCTCACACAAGCAGACAATTCAGAAGCTCTGTTACCCGACGCAATTGCCGTAAGAAAAAGACATTTCAGAAAGAGGTCTTTAGCAGATGCTCTGTTGTTATTGAAGCGAGGTAGTTTGAAAAATTCGAGAGCATGGTTCAAGGACCAACTTGGTATTTTCTTTTTAGGAGCTGGTCGATTTAAGAACTGAGCCCTTGCCAGTAAGTTGAAGTCCTTATCCTTTGTGTTTATCCCGAACCCCATTTTCAGAGGTAGGGATAAGGCTCCTCTGTAACTTAGCACAGTTTTGGAAGAGAGCTTCTTTTTCTTGTGTAGCCATATTAAGAATCTAAGGATGTGAGCTTTAGTCAGGACCTTAACCACAGGGGGCAGCCAATTTTGGAAGCATCGCCAAACAGACTGATATTGGTTTGAAGACGATTTACGGAAGGAAAGAGAAAGCTGCTCAGAAGTAACTTTATCGTATTTAATAGACCATATTCGTTTCAAAAACTGAAGGCGGTCCACCTTCCGTAAAATCTGTAGTCTCCTGATATTTCTTTCCCTGAGACCATTTGAGAGACGCTTTTGTGCAAGTGTAGATGATCTACTGCTTTTGACCATATTGTAGGAAACCATGGTGCCGTGGGGCGCCACGGGACTATGATCACGCCCCTCCCTTTGTACTTCGTTAGAAATGGGATCAGTTTCGGAATCAGATTGACGGGAGGGAATATGTAAATTTCCTGGAAGTGGCTCCAGTCTATTGATAGAGCATCCGTCCCTATTGCCAGGGGGTGCTCGAAAGGACAAATGAAGTTTGGAAGCTTGGAGTTCAACGGGGTTGCCATCATGTCTATCATGAGCTTCCCGTGCCATTCTTGAATCATGTTGAATGTGTTTATGGATAATTCCCATTCTGTTGGTTGCACTGTGGATCGACTGAGGTGATCCGCTACTATATTCTCTTTGGAATTTATTCTGGCTGCTACCAATGTTAACTTGTGGCGTTCCGCCAACTCCATTAACAGAGTAATAAGAAGGTGTATCCGACTGTTGCGGCTTCCCATCTTGTTTATGGAGAATCGAGCAGTTTCGTTGTCCGTGTATACGAGTAGATGCTCGTTGCTTAATTGCAACACCTTTATTGCTTCCAGAATTGCCAGCAATTCTAGGCGATTGATGCTCCATTCTTTCTCTTCTATTGACCAGTGACCCTGGGCCACTTGGTTGTCCGAAGTTAAGCAGCCCCATCCCTCTAGGGACGCGTCTGTCCAAAGGGTGAGTGTTGGCTCCGGCATTTTCAATGGATAAGTTTGAGACAGTACCTCCAAGTTTGTCCATGGGATAAGTGCTTGCAATAGATGAGGGGGAATTTCCCTCATTTTGTCCCTGCAAACTGTTGGCCCCAACTCCTGTGGTTTTGCCAAGGGGTAGAAGATTAGTCCGAGTGGTTTCACCACTTGGGAGAAGAATGATGCTTGGCCGATCAGACTCTCCCAAATTCTTCTGCTCGCTTCCCTTGAGGTGATGAGATTGATGGCCTCTTTTTGCATGGATAGCTGTTTTTCCATAGGGATGGCCCACATCATCTCTGGAGTGGAGAATGATATTCCCAACCACACAAAGTGTTGAGAGGGAATTATCATTGATTTTGTTAAGTTTAACAGGAATCCTAATTCCTGTAATGTCTTCATTACGGAATTGGTCGCACAGAGTGTTTGCGTTTCCGTAGGAGCCCAAATTAACAGGTCGTCTAGATATGCTAGCAACTGTATGTTTTTCAGATGCAGCAACTGTAAGGGCCATTTCATGATCATGGTGAATATCCTTGGAGCTGTCGACAGTCCGAAGGGCAGAGCCTTGAAAAAGTAAAGCTGATCGTTTAGCATGAAGGCCAGGTATTTGTGAAGGGATGGTCGTATTGGTACGTGCAGGTATGCGTCCTGTATGTCCAAAGTTGTTGCCCATGCCCCTCTTTGCAGTAAGTTTGCTGCAACGACTTGATTTGTCATCTTGAATCTTGAGTTTTCGATAAACTGGTTCAAGTGGGATAGGTCTATGACAACTCGATAATTGCCGTGCTTCTTCGGGACTAAGAATACTCTGCTTTGGAAACAAAGCTGAGTTGGGACAGAATAAATAGCGCTTTTTGAAAGAAGATCGTTCACCTCTTTTACTAGAGTAGTGGACGCCTTTTGAGAAGTTGGGAATGGCAGAGGTGGAGTCTCTAGCCATTTCCAATGATATCCTCTGAGAATAACATTTCGTATGTACTTTGGAGCTCCCCGCCATCCTTTTTGAAAGGATTGAAGGCGGGCTCCCGGTGAGTCAGATATTTGACTTTTTGTAAGGGTTTTTGTTGAGTTGTCCTGATACTGTGCCTCTCTTAGGGATGCGAAATTTCTGTGTATCAGAAGTTGATGCTTCTGATGGCTTAGTGTTAATGTAAGAAACCACATAAGGGTTCTTTGAACTCTTAACTCTTTCTGACTGATTCGAGTTATTTTGTTGACCATGGCCAGCTTCACTACGAGAGGAGGGTCGCCTCCCTTGAGCTAATGGCAACTGAGGTCTTGACCTCTTCCTCTCGGAAGGGTCATAGGGCTTTACTATTGGTCTCTTATTATGAGACCTGTAACTTGGGTGCTGTCCATGGAAGTGTACAGCTTGTGAAGCCATCGAGTCCGCAGAAGAAAACTCTTCCCTCCCAAAAAGAGAATCCTGGAGTAGTGAGGATTTTAGGAGCTTCTCCTTGATTATTGGAGGCTGTACTTTGGCAACAGTATCGTATCTCATAGAGGCTTTATGTGTCAAAGCCTCTCTTGACAGGGACAGTGCTAACTGATGTGCTATTTGTTTGGAATAGCCAATGAAGTTGTTGACATTAGATATTTTTTCATCTCTGTCCTGTACGGAATGTACAATAGACATTTGAGGAATCAAACTCAAGGCAGCTTGAGCAACTTCTAGTGTCTCAACTAATTTGCAGGCTGACCAGGCCGTTTGGCGGAGTGAGAATTCCTTCTCGATATCTGCCGTGCGCAAGTATCCTAGTCTATTTCCCAAATGGAGACCCTCTGAATTGTGGTCATTTTTAAGCTTAGGACCTTGGAAATACTTCGCATAATCAGACTCATTTAAGAGTTCCAGTTTGCCTCCCCTTGGTTTGTTCTGTTGTCTCTTTAGACTTAGAACGTCTCTAGACAGAAGCTCTATGTCTTCCGACATTGCGAACTTGTCAACACTTACGGATGACTCTTTGGCATTTGGACCATGCCAACCGGTTACGTTAGACAGTTTGCTGTCCAGAAGTTTAAATGCATTCGAAAAGGTCTGAGCATGGGAGGGGGGACTTGACGGCATATTATTAGCTGCCGTGATTAGTTCAATCAGATGCTCCGACATACGAGCTGATTTTTGAACTTTGAAGGACAAGGGTTCGTTAGGGCCAGGTTTCTGGACAATAACTATGTCCTCTTCAGTGAAAATATGATCCTTCCATTCAATAGTTGAGACGCCGATTACTATTGCATCTTCTGGCATTAAGTAAGTCTCTCGAAGTGTATTAGGAGTGCTAGCCATACCAATGGAAGCCTCAGAAGGAACTGGGGGCGAGGTTTCTCGAGAATGCAGACTGGGTGATCCCTGAGCATCAGGTATATAATCATCCTCAGAATCTAGGAACAAATCCTCAGAATCTGGTCGTCCAGCATGTGCCTCATCCTCTGTGATGAATGCGGTATTTGGAACCGCGTGATGATTCTTATTGGTGACATTCATTTCCAACCGATCGTGTTTCTTTTCAAGAGAATCTAATTTCGATTCAAATTTTTGGAACCGAGAATTCATCGTATGAAGCAGATGTAGAATAGACCCCTGGTTGTTATTATCATCATGAAAGACAGGATTGACGCCATCGGCGCTACTGTCACGGCTCTGGGGCTTCTTCAGCCCCAAGCGTTCTAGAAGAGGAGTGTAGAGGTTAGCTTCATCCTGATCTTGCCAGAACTCCCAAGCCTCGCTAGAGGATTTACCTCGTTGTTGACGAATAGTTTTGATAGATCTGAGCCACGAAATCAGGTTCTTGACATCAGTTCTGTCTCCCTGTTCAGCTTTAGTGAAGAGCTCTTTGCATTGAGTGCAGTCTCTTACCAACAGGCGTTTTTCATGATTGATGCAGTTAGTGTTGTAAACAGGAGTGATACTCCGTACACTTTGAACATTTATCACTCATTGTAAATATTGATTTATATATAAGTGATCTGTAACATATAAAGGTGATTAAGAAACGAAATACATCGCATTATTGGTATATGGGAAATGACAATTTCTCTAGTTATTACTCTCCATTTTTTTTTTTTTTTTTTTTTTTTTTAAATTTTTTTTACTCTTTTGGAACAGAGTTATCTTTCCAAGGGAGACATCTTTTCAATGTGCTGTATTGCATCTTATATCTGTGTCAGGTTTAAAGGCATATTTTGACTGTGCTAGAAAGCATCTTTTAACTTGTGCCAGTTTTTTTTTTTTTTTTTTTTTTTTTTTTTTGCTGAGGCTTAGCTAGGCAGCATCTCATAACCATACTGGGTTTCAAGCATCTTGTAACCGTGCTAGGGTTTGGGCATCTTTATGATGTGCTATATAGCAATCTTAAAACCGTGCCAGGTTATAGGTATCTTTTCATTGTGCTATAGAGCCTCTTTAAACCGTACCAGGTTTTTTTTTTTTTTTTGTGCCGAGTCATTCAATGACTATGTGCTATTGCATCTTTTGTTAATGTGCTAAAGCATCTTTTGTGTGCAAGGCATCTTTTTTGTGCTTAGGCATCTTTTTGTGTGCTAATGCATCTTTTAGGAGAGGAAGGTGAGAGGTGTTTATCCGCCGGAGGCGGACAAAGATCTGATGAGAATAGCTAGTGCAGCTACTTATGTAGAGCTGAGTGGCTGACTGGCTTGCTGAGATGGCTGGTTGGCGGACGGCTGACTGGCTGAGCAAATTTTTAGCTTCTAATTGGCTGGATTGTCCGCCAGTTACACAGATCTAGTCTCTGAGAGAAACTATGACATTAATTAATGGCTTTCTTATAATAATTAGAGAGGTGAAACCTAATAGGGAAATGACGAAATGTAGGAAGTAAATATATATAATTAATAATTATTATTCAAACTACTATTTAGAGTCTTTCATGATCAAATATTGTAAATATTACCCTAGGTAATATAGGTACTCACGTTAGGAAAATGTGTCTTTTTCCAAGTGCCCAACTGACTGTGTTCATGCAGCCTTTAGTCACCACATCGTCCAGAGACCGTAGAAAATAGTCACAAATAGTCTTGCAGTCCTCAATTGTTTTGTCGTCTGAGCGTTTCAACTTTTTAGACGGCGCTAGTAGTCTGTATCTGTAAATTGAAAAATAATTAAATATACAATGTTTCTAAATTAAATAATTCAGTCAGAAAGACATTTTCTTTCAATTTTTAACTATAGTTTTTTTTGGAAAAAAAGTAGGTAAAAAAAAAAGTTGAAATTTTGACACATTTTTTTGTGGAAAAAAGTCGAATTTCAAGATAGATATTTTTTGGGGAAAAAAGTCCAATTTTTAAGATTTTTAGTTATATATTATTTTTCAAAGAGGAAAAAAGGTAACGTATTCAACAAAATATAATAAATTTATTTCAAACCTGAATACGAAAGTTCTGAATCTCATTCGATGTGGATAACCTCCGGCCATTAGGTTAACTGTTTCTAAAACCTGAAGAGAAGAAAAGTTAAAAAATAAACAGAAAACAATGAATAACATTTTACATCTCTGGTACAAACAGACCAAAATTAATCCATTGAACTGAAATTTGAAGACTTATGGTAAGTACCAAACATAATTGAGCCTTAAAAAATGTCTAACGAAAATAATCAAATGACGAATGATAAAATTTAAAATTGTTGAAATTAAAATTTTAAGAATATCGCATGAGAAATAAAAAGTGCCGAATGATAAAATTAGGAAAAAGTTGAATTAAATTTTTTTATAAATATTGAATGGAAAAACTTTTCAGTTTTAAAATGTTGAACGAAAATTTTAGAAAATATTTTAGCTATGATATAGTTTTAAAAGTCTGATAATAAAATGAGAAGAATGTCTCTAATCACTAAGAGGCTTTAGCTAAATGCTGTACATACTTGTAATGCCCGTATCTGTTTGATGACCGTAGTGCGGTCAAAGAGGGCGGGTGTTTCCGTAGAGTTAGCGCGAATGCACCGCACAAAGTGAGGTTTGGCGTGAACTAATGTGCGCAAAAGATTGTCAAGTCGTGTGTGAAAATCTTGAGTGATTGTCGATACAGGTTCATCACCATTTTGTCTGATGAGAGAAAATGGAGATATTTAGAAAATTAGAAAAAATTACGAATTTTAAAAATTAGCTATAGGATTTTTCTTCTTCAAAATTATAGATTATTTGTTTTTAAAATCACAGGGTTACTTTTTTCAAAAGTATAGATAGAAATATCTGCAAGATGATGATCAACCACAGAGCTGTAAATAATCTCAGCTACAAAAAAAAAAAAAATTTCATAGTTTAGAAAAAATACCTAATTTACTTTTTAATGGAAAAATACGGTCTTATAAAACTTACAAATCAGTGTGGGAGGTGGGGCTTATCCTGAAGGACACGCCCCTGGGGTTATCATCCTGACTGAAAAGAGCTTTCATCTCCGCCCCAAAAAGGTGCGTAGCGAACCCGAACTGGCACTGCTTCTTGTGAAAAACACACACCAGGTCATCGGAAATGATGTCACGATTGGTATCTGAAAAATAAAACCACTTAAATGATGGAAGGATACGCCTACTCTGTATGCCAAGGACACGCCCACTGACACGTTAGTTGTACTATGATATTAAACAAGGTTCCCAGTACTCGGTAAAGTGAGTGCTGAAGCAGGTCTGATTGGCTTTATCCTAGTATTTTTTATTGAACTATTTTGATTCGTATCCATGATATTAGCGGGAAAAGGCTGTATCATGGATACGAGTTAAAGTTACACATTCTTTTCCAAAATGATCGAAAATGCGTAATAGTACTACCTAATTTATTTTATGTTACCTAAAAAGTCCATAGCGTCGTAGACTACTCTGCCGGCGTAATGGTGTATTCCAAAAGAACGCTGAACATCGCCCTTTGGTTCAAAAAGTCTTACACATCCTTTGTGTTGCACCTTCACCTTGCTGATGTAGGTGTCCGACGATCCTCTCACGCTGCACTCCATATCCAGAATACTCAGAAGACCAGTACGCTACAAAAAGATATAAAATAGGATATGAAATAAATAAATTATATGGAAAGTTATTTACATTGATGTTATTTATGATAAAAATATATTTATTCAAAACTTTTTTAATTGTTTCAATGTTTAGATGTATTTACAAGTGAACTGATGAGGTCAATGCAGGGGACATTGTCGACATAGTCCACCTCCACGATGGAGTTGATGCCCTCCTCCCTGCACGACTCCACAGAGCTCTTGAAGATGTGTGTGTTGTAGAAGTGCTGCATGGTTTCTGCACAGAGGTTGATGCAGAGATGCTCTAGTTGTGATGGCTGGGGAGAGATTGCATGCAATTAGTGAGGATAAAAAAAAGGGACCTACAAGATATAGTGAAGCAATATAGTGAAGCAATTAAGTGGCTTCATTATCAATGAATTATATAATTTAGTAGTGGGTTTAACATCGGCTTCGGAACCAAAGAACATATAAATTTACATACATGTCATGAAATGTGCTTACAATAAGACATACCTGGGGATCTTCAAATCCGAACATATCGAGTATACCGATGAACCTGTCTGTGGTATGTTTGACAGCACTGTTCAGAACACTCATGCTCTTGCTAGCCTTGCTACCAGCAGTACCCACTGTACTAGCGTGCTGGGAAGCCAAGTCACCATTCTGATGCACGCTGTCATTGCTGGAAAAAAGGAAAAATTCATTGTGAAGATATGAAGTTAAATTAATATTGAGAATGAACATATATCAAATATTGATGTCTATATGTAGGGTAAGTTCCTAGTTATTGAACGGTTGCACATCTTTCATCATAAGAAATGTTCGATAAATCGGAACTTAGCCTATTTAAATGATAGACTTTTAGATATATTACATCGAGATAATAATTGAGCGATGTAAGTACTAGACGTATTAGTACTTTAGTTTGTACTGTAACAAGAAATTTATTTTAGTGATAGTAATTGATGGTGTGAAGCAGCTACAATGCCTACCTATCACTGGAGAGAGAGAGAGTACCTACCTATCACTGGAGAGGGAGTCTACCTATCACTGGAGAGAGAGTGAGGGTACCTACCTATCACTGGAAAGTGAGGGTACCTACCTATCACTGGGGAGAGAGTGTGGGTACCTACCTATCACTGGAGAGGGTGCCAGACGTACTGCCGAGTCTTTTCAGAGAGTTGGCCCTCCGTACGATAGTTGCAACTGTACGACAATAGAGAGCCTTGGCCAACGAGTCACGAGTCATATTACACTGGAAAGAAAAAGAGAGGAGTCATGAGTTACACTTGAAAGATAAATAATGAAACCAACAATATACCTCCTGGCTATCTAAAACCAGTTCCAATGAAGTTAAACATCAATAATTTAGAAGAAAAAAAAACTTCCAATCAAAATAAATGATAAAAAAAAACCATCTTTGTTTTCCGCCGAATAATACTAATAATTAATATGGATGCACAATGTAGATATAGAAAAGGTTCGACACCCCCCTTTCTCACCACATTAGCAGGGTGCATAGTCTTGACGTAGTGACCCCTAGCGTTATGAGTCCTAGTGACGAGACCTTTGTACAGTGAACTAGAGTGTACACCCAGTAGAGCTGCTACGCTCTGAAAAATAAAAAGAATTAGTTAATAATGAAAAAATAGCTAGCTAGTGAAACATCTAATTAATTGAAACAAATTATCTATAAAATTGTAGCTAGTAAAAAAAAAAAAAAAATACAAGCTACTAAAAAAATATAAAGCTTGGAAAAGGTTACATTTCACCAGAAATTATTACAAGTCTCAACATCCAGATCACTTAAGAGTTATTTTCCTCACATCTACGCAGAACAAGTGAGAACACATCACTACTCCACACTCCAACAGAGAAAACTCTACTACCTTGAAAGTATGCTGATCAAACTCTACGTCCCTGACAGTATGCTGATCAAACCTCACGACCCTGACAGTATGCTGACCAAACTCCACGTCCTTGACAGTATGCTGACCAAACTCCACGTCCCTGACAGTATGCTGACCAAACTCCACGTCCCTGACAGTATGCTGATCAAACTCCACGACCCTGACAGTATGCTGATCAAACCTCACGTCCCTGACAGTATGCTGAACAAACTCCACGTCCCTGACAGTATGCTGACCAAACTCCACGTCCCTGACAGTATGCTGACCAAACTCCACGTCCTTGACAGTATGCTGACCAAACTCCACGTCCCTGACAGTATGCTGACCAAACTCCACGTCCCTGACAGTATGCTGACCAAACTCCACGTCCCTGACAGTATGCTGACCAAACTCCACGTCCCTGACAGTATGCTGACCAAACTCCACGTCCCTGACAGTATGCTGACTAGACTCCACGATCCTGACAGTATGCTGACCAAACTCCACGTCCCTGACAGTATGCTGACCAAACTCCACGTCTCTGACAGTATGCTGACCAAACTCTACCTCCCTGACAGTATGCTGACCTCGACTAACACGTGTGCCAGCAATGTTGACACGAAAACCTAGTAGTTATACACTTCCCTATGTGACTATACAATATACACCCCATCTTTTTATCTCTGGTCCCCACTATCGTGATCGGTACTTTGATATCCGGTAAATTAATTCTGGTAAGTTTCATCCCCTTTATTTACTTATTGGTTTTATATTATGATTGAATTTTATGTAACTATGCTACAAGCTATGATTGATATTCACCAGCAATCTTTTAATTAATTTCTATCCTTTATGATCGTCTGAACATGACCTATGAAACTTTTTATTTCACACCTCCAACGTTTGATTTTTTGTTTATATAAATATCGTTTATTCATATACTAATTTTTCTCCTCTGCAAATACTTGTATAACTTTGATTCCAGTACAAAATATTTTGAAAATGATAAACTAAGGAATTTTTCCTAAAATCTCTTAGCATAGTTACAGAATATTAACTTAATAATAAATTTAGTATTTTATTAATTAAATATAATATAAACCCAAGAAGTAAATAACTGAATCAAATTACCGGGGACCAAAATGACCAAGGATCAAATTAGTCGGGGATCAAATTACGTAGAACCCCCCACTATTCACCCACCTTTAGCTCCCTGGTTCCTCCAATCATCTCCACCTCCACTCCAGCCCCTTCCTTGAATGTGATGTTGCCCAGGAGCATCACGGCAGCCAGCACTCGGATCACATCCAGGAAAGGGATACCAAGAACACTCAGGCAGTTCTTCCAGGCCTCGAACCTACAGTAAAAACAAACAAATTTATAATTGGTAAAAAATATAATATTTATTAGGGTAATTCAGAGTTACCTATTTCATACTGTACTAGTGAGAGTGAATACCTACGTACTATACTAGTAATAGTAAATACCTAGGTACTGTACTAGTGATAGCTGTACTAGTGATAGTTAATACCTAGGTACTGACTGTACTAGTGATAGTTAATACCTAGGTACCGTACTAGAGATAGTAAATACCTAAGTACTGTACTAGTGGTAGTAAATACCTAGGTACTGACTGTACTAGTGATAGTTAATACCTAGGTACTGACTGTACTAGTGATAGTTAATACCTAGGTACTGTACTAGTGATAGTAAATACCTAGGTACTGTACTAGTGGTAGTAAATACCTAGGTACTGACTGTACTAGTGGTAGTAAATACCTAGGTACTGACTGTACTAGTGATAGTAAATACCTAGGTACTGTACTAGTGATAGTAAATACCTAAGTACTGTACTAGTGGTAGTAAATACCTAGGTACTGACTGTACTAGTGATAGTTAATACCTAGGTACTGACTGTACTAGTGATAGTAAATACCTAGGTACTATTCTAGTGATAGTAGATACCTAGGTACTGTACTAGTGATAGTAAATACCTAGCAGCATCCTGTGCCTCATTGACTCTCGTATCTCCCACACTGAGGTAGTTAAGAGTCTTCACAGAGTGGCCTTGTAGGTGTAACTTTTCTGAAAAAGAAAGTAACAGCTATTTAATACATCTGTTATTTACAAAATATCAATACCTAGGTACTTGCACTCATAGTTAATAGACAGAAAAGTATACTAAGTTGCAAACTCATTGACGGTGAACTTGATTCCGGTCTTCAAAAACTATGTAAACAAATGACGTCACATAAAATCAAACGAAGTAATGTCAAAATGAGAATTATGTAGGTGCGGCAAGTAAATAGATAGAATATGTCAATAAACAATATGTTTCGTTAGCTTCAAGTACCTTGCTAACTTTTATATATTTAATAGCTACCAGGCTGGCACTTATAAGTTGGTTTATTTGCAAACTTGTAAAATGTAAGGTACCTAGTAACCTGTTGTATTTACAATGAAGCACTCAAATGACCATTATCTAACATATAAGCCTGATTGCATATGGTAAAATGTTATTTTAAGCACATTTTGACGAATGAAATTTTCAATTTTTTTATTTAATCAGATAAATACAAATGTGTCTCAAATCCTTCAGTCACCTTTACTCTACTGGAAATTTTGAAGACTCTTAAGCTGAAAATTATATGTGAATAGAGTGTAAAACGTGATAAAAACAATATTTTATTTAAGTTAATTTCCATAAAAATGCACATTTAACTCAATAAAAGCACAATTTTTATTTGGAAATTACTAGTGACGTCACTCGTTTTAATCGATGTCACGTCCGTGTAGTATTTTCGGATGTTCCAATATTGTACTTAGTATACTTTCTATTTATTTACTATGCTTCTACTAGCGAGTTTGACTTACAAAATGACACCACAAGTTTCACTCATTGAATTAGAGTTACTTTTTTTTCGCCCGAAAGTAGTATTTATTACATAAGGGCTTGAATCTATATATAAAATTTCTTTTCATACTCTTATTCAATAAATATTTTCATTTTCACTTCATTTTAATACCTCTTTCTTCAGACGTCAAACCGGCTAACATCTGGTAAAAAATGTGGTAATTTTTTTCCTGAGGAAGAGGTCTAACCATTCTAGTTTGGTCTAGGAAGTAACAGTGGATTTTAGTGCGGTAAAGAGCCCCGTCTGTCACCTGAACTTCGATGAAATGACCCTACGAAAAATAGTAAAAAAAAGGTTAGCGAAAAAAAATTTGAAATGAGAAAAAAAAAATTGAAATTTTTGAAATTAAATTTTTCATTTCTCAGATATTTTTTTTATTTCTTATTTATTTGAAAAATATTTTTTAAGAAATAAATTTCACAAAGTTGTATAAAATTAGAGGAATCACTTAAATATATTCTACCATTGCTATTCATTCGACTCACTATTCTACTGGACTCAGAGTTGGTGTTAGTTTTCGCCAGACCCAGGGACCTGAGTACAGTGAATGCTGCGGAGAGGTGCTTGAAGGCGTCTGTCTCGGGCCCTCCTCCAGCCACCTCAAACAACTGACGAAGGAGAAGCATTGAGGTGTAGGTCTTGCCTGAACCAGAGGCACCTGAAGGAGGGCAACATTATTTCAATTAAAAAAAAAATTAGTGAAATTTTTTTTTATAAAATAATTATAAAAAAATTTATACACAAAACTTTCATTTATCTAATGTAAAATGATTTAATTTTATTGAATAAAAAAGGATGTACAAAAATCGGGTAGCTACATATATCATTAAACAAAACAAAAAATTCTTTAAAAATACACTGCTTGCGTGGAGCTTTTCGTGTTAAAATGTTAATATTCTTTTGAAAGTTTCAATTAATTCTCAATTTCAGATCAGATAATTTTTTATAATCTTATTTCTTTATGTTCAGATTTATCCATTCTGACTATTCGGTTCGTCCTTAAATCAATGAGAATTAAATTTTTGCCAGTATCATTTTAATTTAAAAATTTGACAATTCTACATTAAAAAATACTTTTTATAATTTAATTAAACCGTTACAAAATTCACAATGGGCTTATTTTCCATTAAAAGCATTTAGCTAAATTATTGTTTAAAATAACATTAAAAAAAAACACTATTTTCTCAAATCAAAAATTAAAGCAAATGAAATTTCTCAAAAGATTGAAAATTTCAACGTTTAGAAAAAACGACAAAAAACAGCCATCTCACAAAAAAACCAACGTTCAATAATTTGAAAAATGTAAAATTTCAAGCATTTTTTCGAAAAATGAAAAAAATCAACATTTAAAAAAGGAAATTGAAAAAGATCCCATATTTGCCTGAAATATTGGCCGTTTCTCACCTGAGAGTATGATGGCCTGGGGGTAACCAGTCTCACTCTGCTGCCTCACTGCCTCATGCACCACCCTCAGAAGGTGGGGACTGGCTACTTCATTGCGGGTAGAGGCCAGGGTCAGGGCATTACCCACTGCATTGTAGGGGTTGATGGACACCAGGGTGGGACCAACGTTAGTCTGAGAAAAAAGAAAGATGATGAAACGCGGGGTGTATTACACAGCAATACTATTTGAGGGTTTGTGATATAGTTGGTTATTTAGTAGGGGTTTAACGTCGCCTTCGGAACCAAAGGTCATATCGCTGACGATAAAAGGAAATTAAATACAAGGAACTGGAAGAAGAAGTTAGAAAGGAAAGTAACTCCAAGGAACAAAGTCATCTACCACCGGTCAAGCTTATGGATAAAATAAGCTAACCACCGTCAGTCGGTTTGAATTGAGTGATAAATAAATTTAATTAATCGATACTTAAACCCATTGATAAAATTTACAATTTTCACAACAAATTTTGGTATCAATAATTATGCATTACGGTAAATTATCACTATATTCGTATTTAAAAATCAAATAAATTTATAACCAAAATGGATTATTATTTTAGGTGCACTGTATAATAAAATAGGCCAAAGAGATAAATCATAATTTGATAGAATAATTTTTAGTGTAAATAAACCAATGAATCAAGAAAATAAATGTATGTCAATATATTTTGAAATAAAGCATCGCAATTCAGTAGAATTAATTTGAATCTGAGAGAGTAATTGCAGGGGTACCAACCCTAAGCAGGAAACATTCTTCAAGTAGAAACCAAAGAGTGATGGGAATTGGTAAGCCTGGGGCCCTTCCTGCCGCAAAACTCCAGAAACGAGAATATTCAGAAGAAGGTGTGACTGGGGACCAATAATCTGCTACTGGGTGGGGGAACCAGTAATCAGGAGGGGAGGGGGGATTGGAGGGGAGAAAACCGATAATGGGAACTGAAATGAAGAGGTCGGCCACCGAAATAAAAGAAGTCTGCCACCGAAATAAAAGAAGTCGGCCACCGAAATAAAAGAAGTCGGCCACCGAAATAAAAGAAGTGGGCCACCGAAAAAAAGAAGCCGGCCACCGAAATAAAAGAAGTCCGCCACCAGAAAATGGGAAGCTGACACCAGAAAATGGGAAACTGGCATAAGAAATTAGAAAGCTGGCACCAGGAAATGTACTTTTTTTGAACAAACTGGATTTACATAAACCTCATCCTACTAGTAACTAGTCAAAGAAAATGTTAAGCAGAGGCACACTAGTTACAATAGGAAGTACTAGGTAGTGAACAGGTTAGGCAATGATACACAGGGTCACGGGTAAGAAGAAGACGCTTCTAACAGGTTCTTTTGGCGCTTTAATCATGACTAACTTAATATTAACATTTATATTTGAATGTCACTTTCGAATAGGAGCATGGCGAGTGATATCCTCCACTCTCCGTTGCTTAGAAACGTATTCTATCTTAGGGGACCGAAAAACTTTTTTTGGCTAAACATCGGTGACAGAACAGAGATGAAAGAAGAAAATGAAGAAGAAAAATTATATCACTTCGACAGGACGGTTTGCTTATCGGAAATATACGAGGTACTCATGAGTTGGATTTATTTGAAAATTAATTGTTTACTCTGGAATTTAAAGAGTGAGTTGGTACTTACAAAATAGTTGTTGGCGCAGAACCGCGCGTTGAGAGTTCTGAGGACCGCATCCTCTGTCAGAGGACCCGTAAGGTGAATCAGATCTTCTACTTCCCCTTGTGGTGTGGACGGGGACATTCCTTCTGTGAACAAAAATATAATAAATTTATATCCAAGTGGCATTTTTGAAGTTTGCACTAACATAATAATAATTTAAAATCTAAATGAATCTTATTGAAGAACCCTTGGTCACTTGCTTGATTTAATCAAGCTTAATTTAAGTGATACAAGTAAACTTAGATGGAGGTCTGGGTTAGATTATCGAAGAGATAATTTGTAAAGATGGACATTCCATACTTGATCCGATATATTTAAAAACAAAAACTTAGATTAGATTTTTAAACAACTTACCTTTTTTGAAGTAGTGTTATCCACGTAAACCTTTTAATATTTTGAACTTACCTGTAGGGTAAGAGAGAATGAGAGGTGGAGTGATAGCTCTAGCTAACGTGTCGAAACATTGACAAGATTTGGATTTTTCTTGAGGAAAAGTAGCTTGTCCATTTGGTGGTTGTTCATCCAACTGACTAACATGATTACATGCTGAAAGAATGCAACATCCCGGCCCTTCTTCGTGTAAGTGACCAAGTGCACTAATCTTCACCAAAGTCTTGTCAGAGGTTCCTGTTAAGTTATCCGATGGTTGGAAGTGAAATGTTTTGGTGGCCACTGGAGAATTAACCTCTGAGTTAGAAATCGCACAGCCACAAGAAGGTTCTTCAATCACACTTGGCAAGGTTGATCTAGATTGAAGAAGACTACCGGACTTCATCCAAGGATCTGTGGATTTCTTGTCGCTGCTGTGACAAATGTTACCATTTTGGATCAACGAATTGAAACTCTGAGCTTCTGACGTTTGAAGCGAGTGATTTTCTTTGCCGATTTGTCTGTTGAGATGAGACAGTCGCACTTTGGGTCTCACTGACACGTCTCCTACTTTTTCTACATTATCCGATGCGTTATGGATTGAACCTTTCGAAGAAAGGGATCCACGTTTCGACCGTTTTCCTCGAGGGCTTCTATAATTTTCAAACTTTGGGTTCTTGCGCAATTTGAAAGCTTCACCACTGAATGAATCCGAATCATCATCTTCAGGCACTGACTGAATTTTCGAATCATCAAAAGTTGAATAACCAGAGGAAGAATTTTGAGAGGTGTTCAATTCAGAGCGATCGCTCGAATCAACTTCAGTTGTCCCGTTTTCTTTAGGTTTTGATAAGGAGGATACTTTAGAATTTCCTAGAGAGTTGGTGCTAGTGATTAGGGAAGTTCTTTCAGACGTAGCGCTCAATTTGTTGCTACAGTTTGACGATATACTAGAGAGCTTTAGGCATTGTCTAACTTTAGAAGGTGATGACAAGTCAGATTGAATGGTATCCGTTTTTAAAGTTTTAGTTCGGTCATCAATCTGTGTATTGATGGTGGATATCTCAAATTCATTATTAAAGTGAGCAGAATCTACAGATTCAGATTTGTGACAACTGTCTGTTTGAAAATATTTTTCATTGACATCTTCTGAACGATCACCAAAGGTTTTAAAAGGACTAGAAATTGTTTGAGAGCTAACGATTGAACTGTTATCTAAAAGAACAGTTTCTTCTGATTTAGTCGAAGGATTATTGTCCAAAAAATCTTCAGAATTAGAAGCTTCAACATGATGCTTTCGATAATTGGGTACCTCTCCTTTATCAAAAATACGACGGCACCGTTCGAAATGGCTTTCGCTAGATGTTCCAGCGACGTCGTTTTCGAGCTCATTGTTGTAATGCAAAGATGCTCGTTCAAAATTTTCTTTGGTTAAATTCCCTACGATATTACTCTGGATGGAGTAATTTCCATAAGATTCACTCTTTTGAGGACTGAATCCATCTTGTGGATTTCGACCGAGGGTTGTTGACGATAGCTTACCATCGATGTTCCCAGGAGTAGCGAATGAACCCATACCAAGCAATGACAGTAGCCATCCATAGTATTCTTAGAAATAGTGCACTTCAGAGAATTAGATTTAGGACATAGTCTTAGGATATTTTTAAAATTTTATCTGAAACCGAGGAAAATATCAAAGTACAACTAGTGGAGACACTGGTTAAATCACTAACGTCGAGAAGTAACCGAATACAAAGGACTTTGATAATTATTTGTAATCTAAATATTCATGAACAAGAATACCTATTTACATTAAGAGGATAAATACAGTTTACTTGATAGTATTGATACTTTATTTTACGGTTAAACATGGTGCTAAGACTATGAGTAGCGCCCCTACAAGGTTTCAATGAAGCGATTAATGGAATTATTAAACGAGTAATTATATACTTGCACGAGACCAGGCACGTTAGATATGATAGACATAGAAATTTGAAACACTGATCCTCGGGAAGCTTCTGTTTGCCATAAACAAATAAAACGTGCAACTGTGGATTTAATTGTAATATGGGTTTAACGACTACTTCAGCCATATCACTGACGTCAAAATGAAATTAAATACAAGGGACTGGAGGAAGCAGTCAGAAAGGAAAGTGGCTCCATGAACAAAGAGTCACTTTCCACCATCAGGACAGGACAGAAGCATCGGTGCCTGCAGTCACTGATGAGGGAAATGAAGAGGTGATAGTAAATGAAGCCTACGAGCCTTCCGAAAACAAAATGTAAGACCTAGTCAAAGAAAAGCATAACACTAGCCTGTTGAAGACACACAGAAAAGTACTTCAGGGAATTAAATTATTCAAACTTAGATCTTTTGACCTATGTTTTTAAAACTAGTAGTGACAAAATGTATGCTTTACTGTTCAATCACACAGCCTCAGTAAAAAAACAGTAGAGTAGGTATGCAAAACAAGCTAATGTAAAGTCAAAGAAAAGAAAATTCTTACTGATTTTTATAAAGTTGACTAATATCACATTTTCCAAAAATAAACTTTACTAATTGTAATGCTTGTAGATATGTTAAAACTGGTCTGACCACACGATGACAAATATTAAAAGGAAAATAATAGAAAATTAGAAAACTGTGATTCAGGAAGTTAGCATCATGCAGCGACTCATTTCTTTGATAGTACATCATCACAGTGACTTCGTTGGTCTACAACGAATTAAATTCTTCAGTCGACAACGAATTAACCTCTTCAGTCGACAACGAATTAACTTCTTCAGTCGACAACGAGTAACTTCTTCAGTCGACAACGAGTAACTTCTTCAGTCGACAACGAGTAACTTCTTCAGTCGACAACGAGTAACTTCTTCAGTCGACAACGAGTAACTTCTTCAGTCGACAACGAGTAACTTCTTCAGTCGACAACGAGTAACTTCTTCAGTCGACAACGAGTAACTTCTTCAGTCGACAACGAGTAACTTCTTCAGTCGACAACGAGTAACTTCTTCAGTCGACAACGAGTAACTTCTTCAGTCGACAACGAGTAACTTCTTCAGTCGACAACGAGTAACTTCTTCAGTCGACAACGAGTAACTTCTTCAGTCGACAACGAGTAACTTCTTCAGTCGACAACGAGTAACTTCTTCAGTCGACAACGAGTAACTTCTTCAGTCGACAACGAGTAACTTCTTCAGTCGACAACGAGTAACTTCTTCAGTCGACAACGAGTAACTTCTTCAGTCGACAACGAGTAACTTCTTCAGTCGACAACGAGTAACTTCTTCAGTCGACAACGAGTAACTTCTTCAGTCGACAACGAGTAACTTCTTCAGTCGACAACGAGTAACTTCTTCAGTCGACAACGAGTAACTTCTTCAGTCGACAACGAGTAACTTCTTCAGTCGACAACGAGTAACTTCTTCAGTCGACAACGAGTAACTTCTTCAGTCGACAACGAGTAACTTCTTCAGTCGACAACGAGTAACTTCTTCAGTCGACAACGAGTAACTTCTTCAGTCGACAACGACTAACTTCTTCAGTCGACAACGACTAACTTCTTCAGTCGACAACGACTAACTTCTTCAGTCGACAACGACTAACTTCTTCAGTTGACAACGACTAACTTCTTCAGTTGACAACGACTAACTTCTTCAGTTGACAACGACTAACTTCTTCAGTTGACAACGACTAACTTCTTCAGTCGACAACGAGTAACTTCTTCAGTCGACAACGAGTAACTTCTTCAGTCGACAACGAGTAACTTCTTAAGTCGAAAGAGAGTTAACATCTAAGGTCGAAAGAGAGTTAACTTCTAAGGTCGAAAACAAATTGGCTTCCTCGATCGACAACAAATTGGATTCGTCGATCGACAACAAATTGGATTCGTCGATCGACAACAAATTGGATTCGTCGATCGACAACAAATTGGATTCGTCGATCGACAACAAATTGGATTCGTCGATCGACAACAAATCGGCTTCGTCGATCGACAACAAATTGGCTTCGTCGATCGACAACAAATTGGCTTCGTCGATCGACAACAAATTGGCTTCGTCGATCGACAACAAATTGGCTTCGTCGATCGACAACAAATTGGCTTCGTCGATCGACAACAAATTGGCTTCGTCGATCGACAACAAATTGGCTTCGTCGATCGACAACAAATTGGCTTCGTAGATCGACAACAAATTGGCTCCGTCGATCGACAACAAATTGGCTTCGTCGATCGACAACAAGTTAGTTTCTCTAGTCGACAACAATTTAACTATCTGGACGACAACAAATTAGCTCAGTACTCCCAAGCTGACCAAAATGACAAGAAAAAAAAATCCTGTGCACTATAGAGGCACATACCACAGTTACCCCCCCCCCTCCCCCTGGTCACTCCTAGGAATGGTGGCGTCAAAGGAGGGGGGAGGGGGCTGCATTGCCCCAGGGCGGGGCTACTGTGCTGTGTATCCACACTAACACCGTATCCCCACACTACCACTGTATCTCAAGATAGCTATCTCACTCCATGATTTCGTACTTAGACCTCAATGCAAAATCTACCCACACGGAAAAAACCTGGGGTAACGACACCTCGACAACTAATAGAGCTGGAAAAGATGAGGGATTACTGCTCACAAGGTGGTTAAGTCTTGGATTAAAAAGTGAAGAAGCATCGTGACAGCGGGGTAATAAAGCGTGTGCTGCACCGCCGAACACAAAATTGAAAAAAAGAGAGTCAAGTGAAACCGTGTACAAGACGGGAAACCTCTTCGTAATTTCACGACACTTTCTTGACATTCCAAGCTGTGAAAAGATGCTACCTACCTATTTATAGAAAATGAAAACTAATCGATAGTTGGGGAAATATTCTAACTACCTACTGTAAGAAAATAAAAATTAATAGAAATTTATGAAGATACAACATACCAATATATAAAAAAATAAAAACTAATCTAAGCCTACAAAGATGCAACCTACCTACTTATACAAAATAAAAACTAGAAACTAACTAATCAAGATAAACCTAGATACTTATACAATATAAAAACAAATCGAACTTAGGAAGATGCTACCTACCAACATATACAAAATAAAAACAAATCTGAACTTAGGAAGATGCTACCTACCAACATATACAAAATGAAAACTAATCGAAACTTACAAAGATGCAACCAACTAACATATCCAAAATAAAAACTAATCAAAGCTTACAAAGATGCAACCTACCTACTTATACAAAATAAAAACTATAAACTAACTAATTAAGATAAACCTACCTACTTATACAAAATAAAAACTTACAAAGATGCAACTTACCAACATATACAAAATATAAACGAATCGAAACTAACAAAGATGCAAACTACCTACTTATACAAAATAAAAACTAATCGAAATTTACAAATATGCTACTTACCTACTTATAGAAAATAAAAACCAAGTTCATCAGGTACATAGGTATTGTAAATCAATCTTCGAGTCTGATACTTGTTGGCAAATGAAACTTTATTAGCTGTACAAAGTGAACAGAAAGTGAACAGAAAGCGTCCAGTGATGACATTTAATAATCTAAACCTCATAATTTTGGGATGACATTTAACACAAAACAGAAGATTTGGGGAGACATTTCACACACAACAGATGATTTGGGGAGACATTTCACACACAACAGATGATTTGGGGAGACATTTCACACACAACAGATGATTTGGGAAGACATTTAACAAAAAACAGGCGATTTGGACAGACATTTAACACGAAACAGAAGATTTGTGAAGACATTTAACACAAAACAGAAGATTTGGAAAGACATTTAACACAAAACAGAAGACTTGGGAAGACATTTAACACAAAACAGAAGATTTGGAAAGACATTTAACACGAAACAGAAGATTTGGGAAGACATTTAACACAAAATAGAAGATTTGGGAAGACATTTAACACAAAACAGAAGATTTGGGAAAACATTTAACACAAAACAGAAGATTTGGGAAAACATTTGACACAAAATAGAAGATTTGGGAAGACATTTAACACAAATCTTAGGGTCAAACTTATGTAGAAAATGCCTAAGAAATTAAATGAATATTGTGAATTAAAATTTTATCAGACTTTAAGCAGGAAAGTTATTACTGGCAGTGAAAGTGAGGCAACCGGTGATAGGGGTAATGGCTATCGGTGATAGGGGTAATGGCTATCGGTGATAGGGGTAATGGCTATCGGTGATAGGGGTAATGGCTATCGGTGATAGGGGTAATGGCTATCGGTGATAGGGGTAATGGCTATCGGTGATAGGGGTAATGGCTATCGGTGATAGGGGTAATGGCTATCGGTGATAGGGTGATGGCTATCGGTGAAAGGGTGATGGCTATCGGTGAAAGGGTGATGGCTATCGGTGAAAGGGTAATGGCTATCGGTGATAGGGTAATGGCTATCGGTGATAGGGTAATGGCTATCGGTGATAGGGTAATGGCTATCGGTGATAGGGTAATGGCTATCGGTGATAGGGTAATGGCTATCGGTGATAAGGGTAATGGCTATCGGTGATAAGGGTAATGGCTATCGGTGATAAGGGTAATGGCTATCGGTGATAAGGGTAATGGCTATCGGTGATAAGGGTAATGGCTATCGGTGATAAGGGTAATGGCTACCGGTGATAAGGGTAATGGCTACCGGTGATAAGGGTAATGGCTACCGGTGATAAGGGTAATGACTACCGGTGATAAGGGTAATGACTACCGGTGATAAGGGTAATGACTACCGGTGATAAGGGTAATGACTACCGGTGATAAGGGTAATGGCTACCGGTGATAAGGGTAATGACTACCGGTGATAAGGGTAATGACTACCGGTGATAAGGGTAATGGCTACCGGTGATAAGAGCGATATGGCTACCGGTGATAAGAGCGATATGGCTACCGGTGATAAGAGCGATATGGCTACCGGTGATAAGGGTAATGACTACCGGTGATAAGGGTAATGACTACCGGTGATAAGGGTAATGACTACCGGTGATAAGGGTAATGACTACCGGTGATAAGGGTAATGACTACCGGTGATAAGGGTAATGACTACCGGTGATAAGGGTAATGACTACCGGTGATAAGGGTAATGGCTACCGGTGATAAGAGCGATATGGCTACCGGTGATAAGAGCGATATGGCTACCGGTGATAAGAGCGATATGGCTACCGGTGATAAGGGTAATGACTACCGGTGATAAGGGTAATGACTACCGGTGATAAGGGTAATGACTACCGGTGATAAGGGTAATGACTACCGGTGATAAGGGTAATGACTACCGGTGATAAGGGTAATGACTACCGATGATGAGGGTAATGGCTATCGGTAATAAGAGCGATATGGCTACCGGTGATGAAGAAACCAAGGATAGTTGGATGAGATACCAAAGTAATATGGATATCCACCACAGAGGCCCCTGGTACTACGTAGATACAATCGTGCCACCACATTCAGCTAGGTACTAGTACATAGTCCTGTATCACCAAGATCAGGTACCAATAGTCCAGTACCACCACATTCAGGTACCACTATCATCACATTTAGCTACCAGTACCAACGCACATACCATTACACCAAGAAATTGACGAAAGGTATGAGCATTGTGAAAGTGTCCATCGCTACTGTTAGCCCCTAGCCATTAGGTCGGTTATTCACTGTCAAGAATAAACAAAATGTGCTGAGAGAAATTTAGCAATATGAAATACCTAGTTACCAGTAAGCCACTAAATTCAGCCTATTGTATTAAATCCGGTTTAGTATTGAAAACGAGGGCCCGTCAAGCAACATAATTAAACAATTATACCCATACAAAAACAATGTTATGGCATTTACCTTTCAGTAAACTGCTACCTTATTTCTACTTCTGCATAGCCTACTTATTAGGTAAAAGAGCATAGAAAGTTGAACACATTGTCTGTTTAGTTAGTTTTGACATTCGAGACATTAGGCTACTTAATTTCTTTTATTTTGCAATGTAGCCAACATGGCATGGCACCGAGTGGGGAGTGCCCCGTCCACATCACACAGAGCATTAACACACACAACCTACCAACACGGAGGCAAAATGAAAACTAAAGTTAGGTACCTGGGTTAGGTAGCGATTTTTTTCCGAAAAAAAAAACCAAACTGTAGATTGTTTTAAAAAATAATTATAGTTTTCAGGTTTTAATTTTTTTATTGACACTGCTGTATTTTGAGTTCAGAACTTAGTGTTGAAATCAGGTAATGGAATATAATACGATTTAAAAAAAATATAAATATATCAAACATTGCATAATTTGACTGTGGGTACGATATTTTGATGTCAAAAAAATTGACTGTGATTCTTGTCTTGAATCAAAGTTTTGTTAGATCAAATCAGTTTGATATTTTTATGACGCATCGTCAAGTTTTCACTTGAATATGGTATGAGAACGCTAACACGGCTGAATAAAACTGAAATTTGATGAAAAAAACGCAAAATTGTGTGTGGGCAATTATCAAAATCTTGTATCAGAATTACGTGTCAAAATATTGATACAAAATTTGACCTTTTTTGAACGCGTAAGGGCCAAACGGCTAATAATTAAATCTACAACAATTCATTAAGAACTAAAAGGCTGATATTGTAACTTGAAAATTCAGAAAATAAAACTGTATATATATAAAACTTACTGTATTAAACTAAAGGACTTGAACGAGGTCAGAGCTATTGAGATGAAAAAAAAAGAATATACATAATTTACTCCACATTAAACCACCAGTCAGCTAATGGAAATAATAATCTAATTCACTAATTAAAATTTACAAAAAAAAAGAATTAATTACGAATGATTAACAATCTAACCATACCATATGAAATTTTTTTTTAAAAAAGTTACAAGTTCAATTAAACTACGAAAACATAAATTTGTCAAGAGTTTCCTATTAGAAAATGTTACAACTGCAAAAATTATTTGAATCACAACTGAGCGATATTTCCGGGATAACAGCTATCATAAAACAATAAGAGCATGTCAGTTAGAACGAATTCCGTTCCACCAGTGAGTTCCTCAGTCGCAGAATATAGACCTTCAACCCCTTGTTAGGGTAACTTTAATTGCTTGGGGTAATATTCAATAAGTCGTTTTTTGCGGTGAAGTCTAAGCTGAAACAGAAGCGAGCAAATTGCTCCAGATCGCGTGTAAGGAAGAATCCAAACTGCAATTTATGCTAATCGAGGCATCATCTCCACACGAAGCTCTGCCTAATGCCTATGCAGAAAAACCTACGCTAGCAAGGAAATGTGCAGATAGCCAGATAGAGGAACGTAGAAGTTTTCGAACAGTCACAGTACAGGGAAAGTAGGTGTTAACAAAGGTCTAATAGGTCTATCAGAAATTTCTAAATGATTGGTTTATCAACTATGTTAAGCCCACTTTTCAAGTAGTCTGAGTGTATGTGTACTACGCCGTTCCCCTAGATTGATTTCAAAATACCTAGCTAGATGAAATAATAAATAAAATTTTAATAATCAATTTCTGACAATTTCTCATTTTTGTATAATTTATACTTTACATTTGGCTCCGGAGCCTGTAGATATTCTCGAAACCGAAGTTATGATCGAGAAAATATAGAGAAATACATTATACAATGAAGTAGAGAAAGTCAACTTTGGGAAATCTATAAAGATAAAATTAGAATATTGATGAACAATTAAGTCTATTCTACAGTAATTTAACCTTCTAGTTTTGTCATCCGAATACTCTAGCCAGCGACGCTTCTTTTATAGGTTGAGTTTGTAGCATGCAGGCTATACATAATTATCTCTCATTTCAGGTATAGATGAATGCCAAGCTTCTACCGTAGCAACGAAGATTTATAGCCCTTATCCAAACCTGATTCGATGATCTACACGTGTGTTTTATAAATATTCACGATGACCAGAACCAGAACATAATTCATGTCTTAATCGTTTATCCGGAAAATCCTGGAGGCTGTTGAAAGTCTTAAAGATGAACGCTTACCTTTCTAGTAGATTATCTTAGTTGAGACTTGAGAGTTATACACTTGAGGACAATGTTAAGAAAACTCACCTGTTTTAGGGTCTTCCCCCTGGTTCTCTTCCACCACCCCCTCCTTGTTCTGCTGGTAACGTTTCTGCTGCTGCTCCTTCTGATGAAAAGGGTGCTGCAAGATCCGAGGTTGGATATGTGTTCTGTGTGGAGCCGGACCTAACTTATTATTGGCGTTATGGTCGACGACGTCCAATGAGTTTTTGATGTTATTGTTCAGAGCCAAATCGAAGGGGACGTTGGGAAGGTTTTCGTTCAAAATTCTCTGGAAATTATGGTTGCCTTTTGGTAAAGTGGAAGAGTTGATCTTATTAGAGGCCCCGAAGCCGTTGTGGTCTTGGGAGTTTTTGTTGTTCATAAGATGTTGATTCATGGAGTGTAGAGTTTTGGCGTTAGGTAAGGTGTTGTTGTTATTGGAGATTGTAGGGGTTGGTACGGCTACTGTGCTGGGTAGTTTAGACCTCAGGGTCACCAGTTCGCATCCCAAAGAGCGTAGCTGCTGCGTCAGATGAGCGGCTTCACTCTTGTCACACACATCTGCCAAGAGAAAGGAAAGAAATTAGTTCACTGATTTTATAGACTAAAAAATGTCAACTCGATTATATCATGGATACGAATTAAATATTTTTCTTCAATAATCGAAATTGGTGAAACCCCTCGGAATCTACCTTATCATGTACGTAATGACTATATTACGTTACCCTCTTAGAATTAATAGCATATGAGAGAGATTCAAATCAAATCATAATCAGCGATATAATTTATGTAAATAAAAACACATTACCTGGTATATTAATATTACATAATTTTATAAATAATAATGTGAATCGTTTTGAATATGAATGGAAAGTTGAAGAATAATATACATTGCACAATGGTAAAAGTAAAATATATATTACAGCAGTTAATAAATTGGTCGTAGTCAATCTTCATCAAATTACATTGAATTCATTTCAGGGAGCATTTTGATGGTTGGCTATGACAAAAAAAATCATCGCACTGAAATGTTGGTCGGTATGTTAGCACCAGACGGTAATTGCCATAACCATCAGTAGGCATTTCTAGAGTCATTTCAGAGGCAACTTTCTTAGGTATTTCCCCTCTGGCTCTCCAACTTACTGGCCATACTCTCAGTTCTGGACCTGATAGCTATACCATAATGCAATGATATAGCATTGGTCCACTAATGTAATATTGGCCAAATAGTGTAATATTAGCCCAATAGTGTATTATTGGCCCAATAGTGTAATATTGGCCCAATAGTGTAATATTGGCCCAATAGTGTAATATTGGCCCAATAGTGTAATATTGGCCCAATAGTGTAATATTGGCCCAATAGTGTAATATTGGCCCAATAGTGTAATATTGGCCCAATAGTATAATATTGGCCCAATAGTGTAATATTGGCCCAATAGTATAATATTGGCCCAATAGTATAATATTGGCCCAATAGTGTAATATTGGCCCAATAGTGTAATATTGGCCCAATAGTGTAATATTGGCCCAATAGTGTAATATTGGCCCAATAGTGTAATATTGGCCCAATAGTGTAATATTGGCCCAATAGTATAATATTGGCCCAATAGTGTAATATTGGCCCAATAGTGTAATATTGGCCCAATAGTATAATATTGGCCCAATAGTATAATATTGGCCCAATAGTGTAATATTGGCCCAATAGTGTAATATTGGCCCAATAGTGTAATATTGGCCCAATAGTGTAATATTGGCCCAATACTGTAATATTGGCCCAATAGTGTAATATTGGCCCAATAGTGTAATATTGGCCCAATACTGTAATATTGGGGCAATATCGTAACATTGGAGCAATACTGTAATATTGAGGCAACGTTATAATGTTGGGGCAATGGTGTAATATTGGGGCAATGGTGTAATATTGGGGCAATGACGTAACAATATTGGGACAATGTTGTGACAATATTGGGGCAATGACGTAACAATATTGGGACAATGTTGTGACAATATTGGGGCTATATTGTAACAATAT
Source organism: Caprella mutica (assembly GCA_947561585.1). Taxonomy (NCBI): domain Eukaryota; kingdom Metazoa; phylum Arthropoda; class Malacostraca; order Amphipoda; family Caprellidae; genus Caprella; species Caprella mutica. Next base: position 102,910 of record CANNZV010002220.1, read on the forward strand.
TGAGGCCATGTTGTAACAATAATGAGGCAATGTTGTAACAATATTGGGGCAATGTTGCCCCGAGAAACATCGTCACCTTGCTCTCCAACATCAGTCTCATACTTTCCAATCTGTCCATACGACAATGTCTCTTTCAGTTAAAAATGTGATACTGTTGATGACAGAAAGTAAACAGTAGAGTATTTTATTTAGTGTAAAAATAACGTTAATTGACACGAATGAAGCTTTATTGCAATAGATTATGCTGAAGACATTAGACGGTAGCCCCCTTTTCAGACGCGTAAAAATTTGTTTAAATTATTATTTAACTCGTTACTAAACTATAAAATTTTCTTAACATTCGATATAGTGTAAGTTACGAATTATCGGTCAGTACTTCATCTTCGATCAAATAAGAAAAACAATATAAACATTGTTATTAGATAGCACTGTGTAAAAATAATAATTTTTATACTGTTTTTACTTATATGACCGAAGATGTAGTACCGACCGATAATTCGTAACTTACACTATGTTTTTTTATAAATATATTCCAAACGTAAATAAACCAATAAATTTGATTATTAAATTACTTATTAAACATTTACTGTAACCGTTTTATATATACATATAAACAGGTAATTTTGCTTGTTCGTATGTTTGTACAGTGAAGAAATAATTAATTAATTAATTTAGTAGGTGTTTAACGTCTGCTTCGAAACCAAAAGCCACATCTTTGACGTTAAAAGGAAATAAGAAACAAGAGACTGGAAAAAGCAGTCAGAAAAGAAAGTGGCTCCATGAACAAAGTCACATACCACAGTCTTTGAAAAAGCTCATGGATTCAGAAAAGCTACTCCGTGAATGCAGTCACTCACTAAGGAATGTGACTAAAAGGGACACAAACACCGGTGACTGCACTAACGGATGGAAGAGGAAAATGAAGAGGTGACAGTAAATGAAGCCTACGAGTCTACCTAACACAAAATTCTAAGACCTCGTAGTTGAAGAGCATAACCCTAGCGCTATCCTCTAAAACTGCAAGTAGCGTTAAAATAGGAAACACATGGTAAATTAGAAAAAAAGATAATCCATAATCCAAATTACAACAGTTCGGGGCCCAAGGGATGCCACCCCCTTCTCTTCCATTCACCACAGACAGCTTCAGGATAGAGCCCATGCATGGTGCCAGTGAAGAAATAGTGACGAAATTAAGCCTATCTTCCAATTTAAATGAACTCTAATGACAATTAAATGGAACAGATATAGTATCCAGTGTATCCTAGATACGATAGCTATAGTATCCTAGAAACGATAGCCATAGTATCCTAGAAACGATAGCCATAGTATCCTAGAAACGATAGCCATAGTATCCTAGATACGATAGCCATAGTATCCTAGATACGATAGCCATAGTATCCTAGATACGATAGCCATAGTATCCTAGATACGATAGCCATAGTATCCTAGATACGATAGCCATAGTATCCTAGATACGATAGCCATAGTATCCTAGATACGATAGCCATAGTATCCTAGATACGATAGCCATAGTATCCTAGATACGATAGCCATAGTATCCTAGATACGATAGCCATAGTATCCTAGATACGATAGCTATAGTATCCTAGATACGATAGCTATAGTATCCTAGATACGATAGCCATAGTATCCTAGATACGATAGCCTTAGTATCCTAGATACGATAGCCATAGTATCCTAGATACGATAGCCTTAGTATCCTAGATACGATAGCCATAGTATCCTAGATACGATAGCCATAGTATCCTAGATACGATAGCCTTAGTATCCTAGATACGATAGCCATAGTATCCTAGATACGATAGCCATAGTATCCTAGAAACGATAGCCATAGTATCCTAGAAACGATAGCCAGAGTATCCTAGATACGATAGCCATAGTATCCTAGAAACGATAGCCAGAGTATCCTAGATACGATAGCCATAGTATCCTAGATACGATAGCCATAGTATCCTAGATACGATAGCCATAGTATCCTAGAAATAATAGCCATAGTATCTTAGATACGATACCCATAGTATCCTAGAAACAATAGCCATAGTATCCTAGATACGATAGCCATAGTATCCTAGATACGATAGCCATAGTATCCTAGGTACGATAGCCATAGTATCCTAGAAACAATAGCCATAGTATCCTAGATACGATAGCCATAGTATCCTAGATACGATAGCTATAGTATCCTAGATACGATAGCCATAGTATCCTAGATACGATAGCCTTAGTATCCTAGATACGATAGCCATATTATCGTAGATACGATAGCCATAGTATCGTAGATACGATAGCCATAGTATCGTAGATACGATAGCCATAGTATCCTTGATTCGATAGTCATAGTATCGTAGATACGATAGCCATAGTATCCTAGATACGACAGCTACAGTATCCTAGATACGATAGCTATAGTATCCTAGATACGATCGCATGACAAATTACCGCACACAAAATTAAACACGATTTATGACCAAAGAGTAAAAATCATGGTAATAATGAAGCATTAAGTGATTGAAAAAATAAATATAGAAAGTGCCGATCAAACGTATCGCTAATTGTCAAAATTTTACAAAATAATTTTGAAAATTAACGCATAGCTATTTAAACACTATTGAATATGATATAATTTATTACTATCAATTATTAGAGATCAAATTCTTTCTAATTTAAAACGGTTATTTTAATATTTTGACTACATTATATAGGTATTAATATATAAAATATAGTAATAAAAAGCAACTTAAAATAATTTATACCTTCGATAGTCCCCATAAAATAAATATACAGGGGCTTGAACGACTTATAAAATATCACCAATAACCTAAAATTAAAATAGGGTTAACTACCTATTATCAGACGACTCCACATCTTCGATCATATTAGGATATATTAGGAGCCGTTCGATAATTAGGAGCGTACCCTAGTTAGATATAGTTTAAGATATCCACTACAGAATACTATAAAGGTAATTCATATCAGTATATTTACTATAATATACAATATTACAGGCAGACTCCGCTTTTATTACTCGTGACTCAGACTTATTTCAAAATGGTAATAAGAGCGATACATGACTACGTTATTACACAGGGTGTTTCATTTTAGATCCGACAAAATGTGACATCTTGCATTAAAACCCGAAATAAAAATGTCAAAAAAAAAAATTGATACCCTGATTTTAGAGTATTTTTTTGACATACTTAGGTGGTGAATTTCACATATAACAAACACACACAAACCTGAACTATCAAAAATGTTAATTTCTCAAGATACTGATTAACAGTTTTAAATGGACTCCTACCTAGATATTCTTCACAAGTACTTACGTTCCTATCAGATTGTTATTAGTGGGAAAATTAAACATAACAGATAGTTATAATTGTACACTTAATGCCATTATAATAGGTACTAAGCTAATACTATCAGTATGTTATCCTCATACTATAAGGGTCATTCTTTCAGTATATTTAGGCAATATTAGCCTCATGTTCCTAGCGAGTTTTGTGCCACAGTGCAAAGTGTGGCCAAACTCACCAACTTTTCACAAACATGTTTATAGGCTGTTCTTCCTTCCATTCATAAATTATGGATCTTTCATAGCATACAGGCAATGATTTATTGCTAAAATATAGATAAAGCCAATGACCCTGTGTACAAGGAATAAATGGTTAGGTAAGTTCTACCCTATAGCTACAGACCTTATTTTATCAAAGTTGAGTGAAAATTTTTACATGTTTTATTAATTGGTTGACTTATTCACAATTGACTAATTAATTCCCCTGCCAAAACTTGAAGCCCCCTTCACAGGGGCGTTTTTCTCGGTTCTAGGAAATTCCACTGGGAAAATTCCACTGGGAAAATTCCACTGAGGAAAATTCCACTGAGGTAGATTCCACTGAGGAAAGTTCCAGTGCAGAAAGTTCCACTGCGGAAAGTTCCACTGGGAAAATTCCACTGAATACAACTTAATATATGAATTGAACTGCTTATTTTTTAAGACAATACTTTAGAAATTATCATCTTCCTATTATATAAGCTTTTCGTGATATTCATTACATAGTTTCTTTTTATGTGGTTCTAATAGAATGTATGTGAATCTCATTATATAAATTTTCTTAATACACATTTTCTTTGTGCAAGACCTAAGGAAAAATCATAGTTAGGTTACTTCTACTTCTGATTAAGATAATTCTACTTAAAAAACTATTAAATAAATTTTATTTAGCCTCTTGTTACCCAAATCTGATTATAGTTAAGTTAAGAATAACTTTTTGAAATCTTTAAGCATGTACATGGGAATATATTAACAATTTCATCATTTTACAGAATTAAGACGTCTTCAATAAAGAATCAAGAACCATATTAGACAATATTTGATCTTTAAAAAATAAATAAAACAAATAACAAATGGTGACCGGTATATTCCACCCTAGGTATATTCCACCCCACTTTGCTAGTTAGGTTTGTTAGTTATTGATATTAATCATTTATTAATATTTTTATATAATACAAGGTAACTTTCATTTTCATTGTAGCAAATTAAACCTTTCGTTGGTCAGTCACAAGCTGTTTATTTTTCACTACACATGTGATAAAACAGCAGAAAGAAGGTTGTGTAAACTTTTTTTATCAGTTGAGATATTTTGATTTTCAATCTCAAGCTGATTTTCTTCACTATCGCCAACACAACAGCGATATTGACAGTAAGATGATGTCATGCAGTACTTCCTGCTATTCTTATATTATTTTGAATTTGTTTATTTTTTCTTAGAGTAAAAGTTGTGTAAAATGGTTTTTGACTGAAGGCTCTTTTTGACCAAGCGGGGTTTGAAGGGGATGGGTACATGGAGAGATTTTGACCACGGGAATAATTGTCCTAGAATCCCAAACAGCAACTTACAAGCAAAAAGCGAAAACATTGAATGGGTTTTCTCTACCAATCGACTCCATCAACACCTCTTTCAACCATTGTTGTAAGAGCATGTACTATAGTTTCATGTAAAAGCAAATTAATATTAATTTGCGCAACATGTAAACTTTGAAATGAACTACCATATTATGAATATTTATATTTTGGTATATTAAGATAAAATTTCAAAAATTGACTGAAGCCACTACTAAAAATTGTCCAAATGTCTCAAGATATCGTCTGAATTATTTTTTCGTGGATACGAAGTATTTAACAAATGGCCATCTAGAATTAAAATATTTGACTTTAGTGTAAGGTAAGTAGGTAGGATAGTGGTAGGTAAGTAGGTAGGATAGTGGTAGGTAAGTAGGTAGGATAGTGGTAGGTAAGTAGGTAGGATAGTGGTAGGTAAGTAGGTAGGATAGTGGTAGGTAAGTAGGTAGGATAGTGGTAGGTAAGTAGGTAGGATAGTGGTAGGTAGGATAGTAGTAGGATAGTGGTAGGTAGGATAGTAGTAGGAT